>JACEFZ010027861.1:177500-200000 GCA_014155875.1 Cepaea nemoralis
AGAGATAGCAGAGCCCATCAACACGCAGGACAATAATAAAAAAATAGAACAACCATAGACCACCCATGTACCTGGGGTTTAATGGTCTGAAAAGGGGAGGACTAACGCGAAGCAACTTTGTAGAACCTGCAAAAGGTAACATTAGGACAGATCAAATACTCACCATGTCAACAGATGAATTCATAATTAAAGGAAACAGATTTCCAGCTTGGAGACATCAATGTCTGCCTGAGTTATAGAAAACATTTCTGGCGTTGAGAAAAAGAACATTCAGAATAAATTGGACAGAAGAAAAACAACAGTTCACTAATTAGAAGAGCATTTCCCAAACAGCACCTGTTCACGTGCATATACACATGGATCAGTTAAAAAAAAAAAAAACTCAACGGAAGGTGGAGATGGACGGATTCTCCTGAATCTAAAACATCGAGCAAAGTAGGCATACATACATGATAGGGCTTCAAATGAAAACCTTGATTTTAATTTTTTGCTTTTGGTGAATATATTCTGGAAAAAAAAGATAAAGAATACATGCATCATAATTAGATGTATTCACCACTGCGTTCAATGCAATTCCTCCAGCACCGATAACATGCTTGGATTCCTGTAGAAACAATATTCTCTTGGTCGCGTGTGTAACCACGTCTACACTGGACCGAAAAGTCTTTCCTCCCAATGATTCTTTGAGTTGTCCAAACAGGTTAAAATCACTTGGGACTGGGTCTGGAGAGTGCTGGGTATGTGGTACACACTGAGTTGAGGTCTTCGATGGTTTCAACCGTTGTACGGGCAGTATGGGGTCGAACATTATAATGTTGCAAAAGGACACCTTTACTCAGAAGTCCAAGTCGTTTGGATTTGATTGCGGGTCGAAGATAGATGATTCCTGAGAAGATCTATATACGTATCACTTGTGGTAGTTTTCCCTCTTGGCATGTAGTGCTCTAAAATAACGCCTCGTCCATCCCAAACAGAGAGTCAGCATAACCTTACCTGTAGATGGCTGCGTGGGAAACGTCTTTGGTTTGGGCGAGAGGGGATGGCGCTATTTAATGCTCGCTCTTTTCGTTTCTGGCTCGTGGTAGTAAACCCAGGTTTGATCTCCAGTAACAATTCTTGATAGGAAACAATCACCTTCAGGTTTAAAGCACTGGGAAAGTTCTTAACAAGCATTAATGCGTCGTTGTTTCAATTCTGGAGTAAGCTGTCGTGGCACCCACTTGAAGCACAGTATGGATGATGTGGTGTACTAAACAGTCAACAGTCTGTTATAGAAGTCATGCCCTTTTGAAACTTCATACTTCACTCATACACTTGCTGGACTGACAGACAGCATCACCATAATGGACCATCATTCACCAATGAATGTCTATAGTTTTCACCCCCCCCCCCCCCTCCCCTCACTGATAAAAACCAAAAGAAAAACCACAAAAAAAAAAAAAAAAAACGGGTAACAGAACGTGCGTCTTCTTTCGTGCGTGTCAGGAGGTTATTTTTCAACGGTCTTTGTGACGTCACCGTGTTTTCTGCTCGTGATGTCACGTGCTTAAAACTTTTGACACCCTTAGCAACAATATTGACAGGTTACAAGATTACTGTAATTTCTATCACACTTTTAAGGTTTTCATTTTGAGCCCTCTCGTACAACCGTTTCTTCAGCCTGGGCTATCCACGAAGCGCCTCTCTACAACCTGTGTCCCCTGTTGTCACCCAATGACTCGTACTGAGATGATCCTCATCCGCTTCGAATCTATGGCACAATTTTGTCTGGAGATCATTACGCCTATCAAATATGGGGAATATCTTCACGGATGCGAAGTTTCAAAACTGGATACCAGAAACAGTACAGAACTAGTAGATCCAAGGGACAGCACTAACTGAACTGTGTCATAGCACAAACAGTACAGAACTAGTAGATCCAAGGACAGCACTAACTGAACTGTGTCAGAGCACAAACAGTACAGAACTAGTAGATCCAAGGACAGCACTACGTGAACTGTACCAGAGAAGGAACAGTACAGAACTAGTAGATCCAAGGACAGCACTAAGTGAACTGTGTCAGAGCACAAACAGTACAGAACTAGTAGATCCAAGGACAGCACTAACTGAACTGTGACAGAAACCCAAAAGTGTTGTAATACAATGGATTCTTTCTTATTGCAGCATACTTGGATTTAAAGAAGCCGACATGTTAGCAAAAGAAGTCGAATGACTACCTCAGCGTGATATAGATATAACCTAGATTAGGTCAAGAGATTTATAAGAAGCAGTTATAGAGCCAAGCTGAAATTAGGGCATCCAGGTCACCAGAAAGATGATGTTACCATCTCAACCGATAAGAACAAGTTACGACCTTCAAACTTCAAGATACAAGAGACTGAAATACCACTTGTTTATAAACTAAAGACAAAAGATACTGATGAATGTGATTGTGGAACTGGTAAAATGACAGCTAGACATTTGTTGCAGGAGTTTCCAACATATGCAGAACAGAGAAAGTATTGTGATCTATACCCACTCCAATTGACGACAAACTCTATGGAGATATCAACAAACTTAAGTTGACTGCTGCTTTCTTTAGATTCATTCATACTGACGTCTGAATGTGAACGAAGAAGAAGTATAGAGTTTTCTCTGAAAATATTGCACTAGTTCTTTAGGATTACTTTGAGAATCGTTATTAGTTCTACAGAGCTTATGTGAAATTCGACATGAGTTCTATAGAAATTACTTTGAGAAACATTACATTAGTTCTAAAGAGGTTGTGTGAAATACGACATGAGTTCTATAGAGACTACTTTGAGAAACATTACATTATTTCTATAGAGGTTGCTTTAAGAATCATTGATACTTCTACAGAGCTTGTGTGAAATACTACGTTAGTTCTACAGAGAATACTTTGAAAAACACTACGACGGTTCTTAGTTCGTACGTAAACAAGCCCCGTCTACACACTTTAGATGGATTGGGTATGTGTTCAAAGGCCCATATTGTATAGACCACTTGACACTCAGCGGGTATTGTGATCAGTTTCACATCGGCCGCGTTTACGTTTCAAGAAATTTCATGGTACCCAATTTTAGGTTGAGTTGACCTAGGAACCGAGGTAAGTTTTTAAAATCCAAATTTGCCCAACTGCATTTGGAAGCCCTGACCAGTGTCCAGTCACTACGTCACCGCGGCTCCCAAGAAGACAGTGGTCCACGTTACATCCATATTGTTACATTTCTATTTCGCTGCACAGCGGCTCTGCCAAAGACCCGCCCATCATAAAATGAGTACCTGATACTTATCGGAACTGTCTGGAAGTTGTTTAGATGGTCAAGTTTGGTCATGCAACACGCCATAGTTGCTTGTGGGGTGGGGGGGGGGGGGGGGGGGGAAGGGAGAGATCAGTTGAATTCAAGCTATGCAACTAGCAGACTGAAGTACTATGGCGGGAACATGATGTGATAATCGCCACCATCTGACGGGTTCATCATGGTGAAGAGCTGAAATGACCGCACCGGAAAACAGTAGTGTATTTCATCGAATCATTACAGTGGTTATGGTTGAGTCAATTTAGCGTAGTTTTGTTTTTTGGCGTTCACTCACTTTGACCACAAGCGTAGTCCATAAACGTGCTACTATTTATAGTGCACTGGAATTATTTTTGTGTGTGGACTCGCTTTCCCTGTTACCAGTAACCCTCACCATCAGGCGAATCCACCCCGGCTTCTGAAGTACTTGTAATTTACGTCCCCATATCAGGGACGAGAAGTCAACATTGTATTTAGTCCAACTGACCGATGTAGGGTAGTGTAGTTTCAAAGTATTAAAATAGTTTAAATATAGAAAGGCTAACATACAATTTTCTTTGACAAAATTTGACGCCTTAAAATCGGCTCATGTATCACCGGACATTCATTCATTCATTCAGTAGCATATCCTTTGCAGAACCTCGCTCCCATAACAACCTTCCTGATAAAACCTCTCGATCGTAAGCAAGATGTCCCGCGTCCGATACACCCATCTGGAGATCATTCGCCACATCCTGCACCCATCTTCTCTTTGGCCTTCCTCTTCCTCTCTTCCCAGGCATATTTTTTTATTTTAAATTCGCATATCCTTTACAGGACATCGCTGTCAACAGCAGCATCTTTCAGCTGTCTGTTGATTTCTTGGCAAGATTAAGCTCAGTAGTTTGTCATTGCTTTCTCAGCGGCCGGCACAGTTATCCCGCAAGTCACCAGCGGGGATCGAACCGCCTCCAGCTCTCGCCCCGCTACGAGACTCTGCGTGATAAACGGGATTACGCAGAAAGTGTTGTAACCCCTCGGCCAGAGAGACCGGCTTCTCAGGCATATACCCCTCCATTATTGTTCTCTCCAATATTTCGTGACGTTTCAAGTCACAAAATATTTCAATTTCTTTGTTTTGTCGTCTTTACCAGCCAACGTTCTTCAATATTCAGCTCTTGAAGTATGGATGCATTTGTTCTTTTCTTTACCCAAGATATTCTTAGAACTCGTCTATAACATTTATATTCAAAGGCATTTATGCGCTGTTCAGCTTGTTTAGTAAGTGTCCAGGTCTCACAGGCGTATGTTGCAATGGGAAAGATGCATGATCTTAAAAATCTAATGTTTGTAGTTCTGTCTGTCCCATTCCATAACTTATTCAGTTGTTTTAGTCTTTGAAGAGCAATTCATAGTCGTCATTTAATTTCTTTCATTGTGTCACCGTTGTTGGTAATCAATGACCCAAGATATTCAAAATTTTCCACTACCTCCAATTTTTCCTCATTAACATATATTTCTTTATCCATAGTGGTTTTATCTGTATGCATTATCTTTGTTTTTGCTATGTTAAGATATAAGTTGTGATTTTCACTATTCATTTGGGTTGAGGCTATTGGGTATTCTATACCAGTATGTATTGTGGATAGCAATACTGTATCATCAGCATGCCGAATCTCTGGTATGTCATGACCACCGATATTTAGGGCATCATATGGCTTCCTGTTTATATCATTGGCACCTTTCTGTCTTGACAGACGATAGTTTGGTACATTGTGCTTCAAAAATCCTTAATAACTACGATCCATGGCGGTGGCGAGTATGGCTGGTAAGGCCAATTCTTGCTGCAAACTGCCCTCTTCCCTTCCAAAAAAAGGGTTTCCCTGAGTGACCCTTCCTCAGCGAGGCGAGTCTCCTGCAGGCCAGCAATATCAACGTTAAGACGATTGAGTTCAGCATCAATCACAGCCGTTTTTCTCACATCGTCAATATTTGTCAAGACAGTGGAAAATCCTGGACACATGGTTCTCACGTTCCAGGTTGCAAGCCGTAGCTTGAGGTTTCTATTCTTTTTATTAGTACCTGGTGCATTGGTTTTACAGCCTGCGAATCAGATTTTGTCCTAGCCTCAAGCACCCATTAAAGCAGGCAGGCTGTGGCGGATCAGCACCCAATTGGCTGGGGGCTGCCCAGCTTGAGGCGGGCGGTAGCTGATCAGTGACACCTGTAGGTGTCTCCCTCTATCAGAGGCAACGCGTGGCGCCCCATGTCTACGCCAACTGCCAAGGACTTATAACCCGTAACAGTTGCCTCTCGCTTTGATTCCGAGACCGGTTAAGACCAGGGATGGAGTTATTGCCTCTCCATAGCACAAAGCCTGGGCTAAAATAAAGAAACCATGTGTTGCCCATGCAGCATGATAACTCTCTCGGCCTGCCTAGTTCACTCCAGAGGAAAGTTGACACCTATAATCTGGAACAAGACAAGCTGCAGAAGCTGCCGGATCAGCAAAGCAATGCTCTAACTGTCCGCCTGTCGGAGCTTCGATCCTAGACCAGCTGCCAACCAAGGCTTAGGGCCTGGTCTGCCCTGCCATGACTTATTTTGTCTTTGGGTTGTATTTCCTCGCACCAGGATAAGGCTAGTACCCTCCCAATTGCGCTCTTCCGCCCGAAGCCGTTGGCACAATGTGGGGTGTCGGGTTTGGTAAGCGCCGCCCAACATTCGGCGCTGTTTATATCATCGCTTACATTTCTCATTATAGTTTCGGCGAACATGTTAAACAAATAGGGTGACAGCACACATCACTGACTGACTCTTTGCTTGATGTCAAACCAATCTGACGTCTTGCCATCTGTTCTAACCGCTGCTTGTTGGTCTAAAGAGAGCATTGTTATGAGTTGTATTACATGTGGTGGAAAGCCAATATTCCTCATGATTTCCCAAAGTTTCTGATGTTGTACACAGTCAAATGCCTTTAAATAATCCACAAAACATGAGAATAGGTTTACATTATATCATCAAGGGAATCTCAGGGGGAATATTTCTAGAGCACGTCCCTTCATAGAATGATGACAGTTAACTTAAATTACATACTGAGTCTGGTATTGAGGACTTTAGATTCTCTATTTCTGATTGAAAGAAGCAACTACTGAAATCTTCGCATGTTTTAGCGTTTGTTATTGCTGATCCTGAGTTGTGTTTCTTGTTGGTTATCGAGTTAATAGCCTTCCATATATTTGTGTTATTTGATTTATCTACAATCACATTTTTGAAATGATATTTCTTTATCCTACGAATTTTATATTTAACTTTATTTCTTAGTCTGCGGTAATTGATAAAATGTTTATTTTTATGTGCTGTATCTCGCTCTCTCATGATTTCGAGAACTTCGCAAGTGACCCATTGGGATTTATGTTGATTCTTGACTCGAACTTCATTGACTGGCACAGGTTTATCGAATACATTGACGACTGTCTTTGTCCAGTAAGCTAGTGCATCATCCGGATCAGGAAGTAGGTAAACATGCATTTTTTAAGTCGTCTAAAAATAGATTTTGGTTGAGAGCTTTAAAAGTTCTAAATTTGATGCTTGAATGTTTATTTTTAGGACTTTTGAACCCAATTTTCGACCATGTACAACATATTCGGTAATGGTCACTAAGTGCACTAACAAGAACAGAACATTCGATAATATTAACTTGACGAGTAACATATATATGATCAATTATAGTTGAGGAGGTGTATGTAACCCTTGTGGGACGATTTATTAGTTGTTTGAAATTGTAAGATAGAATGACACCGTCCCATGTCTGGTTGGATTTAGTAATATCTATGTTAAATTTACACAATATCATGACTTCTCTATCTGCTGTAAACACTCTATCCATCTTTGTAGTGAAACAGTCATACCAACTGTACGCAGTACAAAGATTCCGATATAGGTATCCAATGAGAAGCGGTTGCTGGCTGAATGGCTTCACCTCTAACCATACACATTCTATCTCTTCTGTCTCGAAATTACTTCTACGGGAAATGTATACAGCAATACCTGTCTCTAATCTTTGATTTGCGTCTCTTCGAATTACTTTAAACCCATTAAGAGAGATTGCAGAGTCAGTTATTTTGTCGTTGAGACGTCTTTCTGTGACTCAAAGCACATAGAACCGTTTGCACAGTATTATTGAAAGCTCAGGTAATTTATTGAGCAAATGATAGATGTTGAGATGGCCTATATGCGAGCCACCTTTGTTGGCGAACATTACACAATGAAAAGATGATGTTGCTTGTGGTAGAAAAATTTCAGAGATTTTTAAACTTTATGTAGTAGTAGTTAAGGGGTAGGAAAATGTCTGTGCTGGAGTGACATCATGAAAGCTTAGTGCAGGGCTGCAGGATTGTACTGCATTAGCTGTTGAAGTTGACGGTTCCACTGATAGGAGTGTAGATTACCGTCCAACGAGGGACCACTGCTATGAGAGTTACTGGAATTGCCTACATTGGAAGCAGGCATCGGGGGCACCGCAATATTGTTTAACGGTATCCCCTTTGACATGATAGGAGAATACTGTTTTACAGGCAAGGGAGGAAACAAAGCACCCTAGGTAGAAACATTGGGATTGGAGCTTGGGTTGCTATTTACGGCATTGTATTCCTGGGGAATAGGCAAGGGCGGTGTTGGCAGAGATTGAGTGTTTCTGAACACTGAGAGATGGCTATTCGTTAGTTGGTCTTTCCTCTTGAGCCTAAGGCGGCGCATAGGGCAGAAGTCATGGCTCTCCATGTCCGGCGATTCACTGCTACCTGATGTAGATCCTGGATGTTCACTTGACCGTTGAATTAGCCTTCTCTGATGATGGTTCTACGCAGGGTCTCTCTTGGTCTTCCCCGTTTTCTTTCCTCTACTGGTGACCATAAGAGCGCTTTGTTGGGGAGTCTTGTCTTGTCCATTCTGAGTACATGGCCGGCGTAGTTCCAACGGCGTTTTCTTATAAAATTTGATACAATATCTTGCTTAGTCTTTCTTATTTGCGTGTTGGTTCTTAAATCTGTCCAGTGGAGTTGTAGAGTTCTTCTAAGACATTTGTTCTCAAAATTGTCTAAATTTTTATCTAAATCTACCGTTGATTTCCAACTCTCACATCCATAGTTAGCACTGGAATCACACAAGAGTTGAAGATTTTAAGTTTCGTATGTTTGCTGAGTGTCTGTGGCTTCCTGATGTTTGACAGTTTATTGAAGGCACCAGATGCCACTGCGATTCTAGGTAATATTTCTGGCTTCGAGTCCCCTGTAGATGTCATTTTGCTTCCTAGGTATGTGAAGTTGTTGACTTATTCCAGAACATTGTTGTTTAATTTGGTGTCGTCTGAACTGTTGGTAAGATCAATAGTTTTTTTGTTTTTGCTGTGTTAATTTGGAGACCAATTTGTCCTGAAACATTTTGAGATGGTTTATTTTCTCTTGGGAATCTGGGTGTGTTGAACTTAAAAGCACTATGTCGTCGGCAAAGTCCAGGTCTTCTAGAATTTTGTCAACCCAATGGATACCCCTATTTGCGTTGTTTGTGCATTTGCGCATGACCCAATCGATAGCTATTCCAAAGAGAATCGGTGACAAGACACAAGCCTGTGTCACTCCCGTTTCCACTGAGAACCAGTAAGAGTTGCCTGATTCTGTTCTCACGCAGCAACGTGTTTCCTTGTAGAGAGATTTTATGATGTTGATATATTTGGTAGGGAAGCCATAGATGTTAAGTAGATTCCAAAGTGAAGGACGGTGGATACTGTCGAAGGCTTATTGAAAGTCGACAAAGTTGGTGATTAATTTCGACTGGAATTCTACAGAGTCTTCAATGATTATTCTAAGGACAAAAATGTGGTCTATTCATGACCTTTTTGGTCTGAAGCCAGCCTATTCTTCTCTGAGCCTTTCATCCATAGACTTTTTCAATCTCTCAAGTAACATGCTACAAAAAAGTTTTCCTGGTACTGACAGTAGGGTGATACCACGCCAGTTATTTAAATCAGACATGTCACCTTTTTTTTGGTAGTTTGAAAATTACACCATCCTCCCACTGTTGTGGTGGGGATTCGTTCTGGCAGATTTCATTGATCAGCTGTGAGGTGCTTATGATTTTATTGTTCATAATATAGTTGACACCAACATGGACTGTGGTTTTTCTAATTCTGGCGTTCATTTTGAATTTCCGCAATGTAGAGGTCAGCCTGTCAATGTCATCTCCATGCAGAGGGTAGACAGAGGTTGTTTTGCTGACAGAATATGACCTGCGGTCACGATAGATTCCCTTGAGCAGGGAGTCTCCAATGACGAAATGAGTTGCACTGTCATATATTGTTATTTCACCCTGTTCACGTGTCCGTTTGATTTGTTGCCACTGGTCGCTGTCGTCTTTCATGTGTTCTTGTTTATTATCGTCGTTGCTTGTTTGGGCTGGTTGTTGATGCTCAGTAGTGGCAGCTGCTGGGCTCTTTAATTCCTCGTCTGCTGCTGGAGAGTCTACACTTAAGGCCTGGAACCTGTTGCTGATACGCACATCAATGGGGTGGATAGATGGTGCGCGTTCTACAGATTTAGTAGTGTTGCAGCCTGCAGAAACTGTCTGTTTGTCATTTTGCAACGAACTGGTCATACACACCTCTGCAGCACTATGGATACTTCAAACACTTTTGTCAAATGACTGTGCACTATTTAGCTTTAAGGCATGGATTATTGTTTTAAAGGTGTCCTTCTTGATATTAGTTGTGTTGTTGGAAAGAAAGTGTTTTAGCCTGTCCTCCAAAGCCTGGTTGAGTTCACGACAGACATTGTGGTTGTGCGGTTCGGCCGAGGAAAGAGTGACTAAAGGTGATGTGTTAGTCTGGTCAGATTGGGTTAGTGAACTGTGATATTCGTCCAGCTTGATCTTGAGATCAGTGTCTGCAGATTCACTAAACTACATGTTTGAAGTTGGCGTTGAAGAAGTCCGACGTTTAGGTGGTGTGCTCGATAACTTTTTCCCCGTCTCGTCTTTGTTTGTATCTTCATGGCGCTTGGATAAAGTAGAGTTCTGTAATTTGGACGCCATTTTAGTAATATATGCGGCTCCAACAGGCAGGGAGTACACACAAGTTCGCTGCCTTTCGGTAAAACGTGCTTGGCGACTTACCACGCGCTAGTCATGCATGGTTAAATCACACGTTGTCGTTAATCGATAATTGGTATATTTCAAAATTGAATGCTCTTACCGTCAATTTCACAAAGAAATCCTCATTTCCATGAATAAACAGTCACATAAACTTAGCATATTAATTAGTATTAGATCAAGATTTAGAAGGGAAAAAAAAAACACAATGATATACACAGCATCTCGACTGAAAGAGGCAAAACTTTGATAAATTATATAAAAATTCGGAGAGCTTGTAAAAACACGTCCGCTCTAGCCGGAAGGAAAGAGAGAGAGAGAGAGAGAGAGAGAGAGAGAGAGAGAGAGAGAGAGAGAGAGAGAGAGAGAGAGAGAGAGACAGAGAAGTAAGGGGAAGACCGAGAAGTAAATACCTGATAGCTTGGCCACATGGCAAGGTCGAGACAGGAACACTGAGCTGATCCACGACTCTGGTGATCAAGTGAAATGGCGAGTCATGACCGCCCACGCTTTCCGGCATGACACATGATTGATTGATTCATTGATTCATTGATTGTTCACATTATACCTGATAAAATCAAGTGGCATTCAAAATGATAATATGAAAGATGAGAATGCACAAAACATATGGAATAGCATGTTACATGACATGCGTGCGTTCAACTCTCTCTCCCCCTTCTTTCATACACACACACACACTCACAGACATGCGCATACACATACACACATATTAAGACATCCAATCTCCGCCAACCCACACATCCAGCACGCACCCACGTATCTCCCACCCACACAATCTCCCCTAACCACGCACACATTCCGCATGAACCCCACACACAAACCCACCCACAAACATCTCCCCACTAACCCACATACCCACCCACACACACATCCCCCACTCACACACACATATCCCCACTCACACACACACACACATCCTCCACGCACACACATCTCCCCACCCACACACACATCCCCAACCCACACCCCCACACATACCCCTACCACACACACACACATCCCCATCACACGCATCCCCAGCGCCCCCCACACATACCCCCACCACACACACATCTCCCACACACATCCCCAACACACACACATCCCCTCCACACACACCCACACACACATCCTCACATGTAGACACATATATCATGCCTCATATAATCACTGAACCTAATATGATCAAACTCCCACACTTTACACATACACATACACTGACAATTATGGTAAGGATCACACAAAAATGTAAAAAATTGAGAAAATCTTGTACATTACATTGTGTAAAGTACAAAATAGTGGTGCTCCCACACACACACACACACACACACACACACACACACACACACACACACACACACACACACACACACACACACACACACACACACACACACACACACACACAATCACTCTCACACTCACTGACTCACTCTCTCATTCTCTCTCTCTCTCTCTCTCTCTCTCTCTCTCTCTCTCTCTCTCTCTCTCTCTCTATCTATCTCATTCACACTCACTCACTCTCTCACTCACTCTACAGTAAAGTACATGTGTTCATATTGTTCATGATAAAATCAATTGGCATTCAAACTGATAATATTAAAGATGAGAATACACAAAAATATGGAATAGCATGTTACATGACATGCGTGCGCTCAACTCTCTCTCACCCTTCTTTCACACACACACACACACTCACACACATGCGCGCACACACACACACACACACACACACACAAACTCTCCCACTGTCTCACTCTCTCTCTCTCTCTCGCTCACATTCTCTCACTCGCACTCACTATTTCCCTCATTCACTCACTCTCTCCTTCTTCATTCACTCTATCTCTCACTCTCTTTACTCTCTCTCTCTCTCTCTCTCTCTCTCTCTCTCTCTCTCTCTCTCACTCACTCAGACACAGACAGACACACACCCTCATGTTATCACTAAATGTTTTACTCACTCTCTCTCACCCTTGCGCACTCACTCACTCACTCACTATTTTACTCTCTCTAACTAGCACACACACTCTCTCTATTACTCATTCACACACTCACACACACATACTCACTCTCTCGCTCACTCATTTACCCCTCACTTACTCATTCACTTACTCACTCTCTCTCACAATCCCTCTCTCACACACACACTCACCCACTCTCTCTATCACTCTCTCTCTCTCTCTCTCTCTCTCTCTCACACACACACACACGCATGCACGCACGCGCGCGCACACACACACTTTCACTCTCTCATTCTATCTGTCTCACATCCTCTCTCTCTCTCTCGCATACACACACACACACACACACACACACACACACACACACACAGATACACAGACACACACACACACACACACACACACACACACACACACTCACATAGTGAACAATTATATCATTAGATGAATTATGGTGGTATATAGTCGGTATGGATTAAGTATTGAAAGAGTTTTCGGTTAAATGTGTAAAGACTCATTGAAGTTTTCAGATGAAAACTAACTAAGGCACGAACAGGCAGACATCCGACCAAACAGAAGCCTCACTGACCAGGCACTTACATTACGCAAAATAATGGAGCAATGTATTGATTTGAACTGGTCACTTTATATTGCATGTGTGAACTACGGACCGACCTTCCAGGCATCGACGGAGAATCCTTTTTGATATTGCTGAGACACTAAAGGATCCGACAGGCAATCATTAACTTAATAAGGCCAACATGTACAGATGTGAAATGTAGAGTTCTTCACGAGGACAATCTTAGAGATGCGATTGAAACATAAATTGGAGGGAGACAGGATTGTCCTGTGTCATCTTTACAATTCGGATTATGAAGACAGCAATAACTGCCGCTGCATATACAATTCGATGTACTCTAAGAGAGCAGGTTGATCACCTGTACTTCTCTGTTGGTATTGGCCTCCTATCCGATACACGAAATCAGATGCAAGATAAGCTAAACACACGTGATGGGGTGTCACAAAAATGTATCATTATCACCATTAAGTGTCAACTACCAGGGGCTATCCACGTCTGTCGATGTGGAACAGCATGTATGAGATGATGTTCTGACACAGTTCCGTGCCATGATAACAGGTTGTTAGCAATCTTCTGTCTCTGTCTTACTCTAACCCTAGTTCCACAAATCTTTCCGGTTGTCAGAATATGTTCCTGCTTTTCTATTCTCATGGTATGACCAAAAATGATGACTGTCTCTGATTGATGTTTACCATAATGTGTCCCTGTTTCTTAACCTTGCTATCGATAGATGGGGGTTTACTGCTGTCGGACTTGTACAGAAGTGCGAATGAAAAAAAAAAAAACATGAACGGGAAGCTCGACGGATGGAACACCACACACAGGAACAGGCGGACATTTCAACCCCAGGCGTTCTGTCATTTACTGCCAATATAGTACCTTGCTTCTTAGTATGAAGATTACCAACTATAACAGTATACCACAACAAGCAATGATGTACAGACCAGATGGAAGCAGAGAAGAGGCCGACCACGTAAACGATGGACGGAGGGAATAGCAGAGTCCATGGGAATATCGATACATGAAGCCCATAAGTGGGCACTCTCTCGCTGTTTACACTTCAACTCGACACCGCAAGGTACCAGAGGAACCTGATGAGATGAGATGAGGTGAGATAGTACTTTGCGGTGTATGGCAAGGGGGTCTTTGAGCCCGAGGGACACAAGTTTGGCCCTTGTTGCGGTGATGAAGACTTTCTTACAAATGTTCGCCCGTATGCCTATGCTCGCGCGGAGTATAAAGGGTTGATTGTGTCAGTGATAAGTCTATGTCCTCAGTGATAAGTCTATATCCCAGGTAGAGCCTTGTCTCAGATACAGACACTAAAGACACAACAACCGTGTTGTTCCTACTCACTCATTGTTAACGACACTGTGCACGTTTTGTATATTACTATTTTTAACATCCCCGTTCACGTTCGTTGACTCCTTTTGTATTTGTATTGCTAACCCAACTGCCACTAACCCTAATGTTAACTAAATTTGACCCGTGTCTTCTTGTAGTGTGGCAGAAAATCCATATTATCTTCAGAATCAAGATTCTATAGTTGTGTGTTAAATATCCTTTCTATATGTTTCCCCCGCCCGTTCTCTCCTGGCGTTTGTCTCATTACTTATTCCATGACCGCGCAGGCGATCAATAGCCCTAATGTGCTCGACAGTTTGCTGAAAAAATACTATTGGTGGATTACAGGTCGGATAAACTTTTGATTTACAAACATCATTGATTGGACTCTGCAGGATGTCAGGGTTCTTCCGGATTTGGTGCAAGGTTTCCCACTCTCTATTTGAGTTTTTATTTACGTATTTTCGTTAGCTTTGGGGGAAAATGTCATTGCATACTCGGAAAAGTGAATCAGTGCTCTAGTCTCCTATCATAGACTGCTGAACTTGTTCCGTAACATTAATGCAAACTATACACCACACTGACAAATTGAGCAACTCTACACCACACTGCCAAACTGAAGCAACAGTGCACCACACTGCGTGGAACTAAGCAGGAAAGAAAAGGAAATTTTGCAAGAACATCGAAGATAGCGACCGAAACAAGTGGTAGATGAAGATAAACAGCTACAGTTTAATTATCAGTTATTTCAAGCTGTCTTGGTCAGCGTCACATTGATGTTATTCCTGATTATATAGGATAGTTGTGTCCACGTATATCCAGACTGCCTCATCAATGGCATGGCGTCTTAGACACTGAAATACTCTGGGTATATAAGACGTCACAGTGCTTTGGGAAACAAAACACACTGACCGAAGGCCTGATTCCTGGACCAATGGGCAGTTGTCAGCCAGCACGCAGCTGGACACAGGACATTTGCTTGAGATCCTCATCATTTCCCCAGATGTTTTCTCAAAAGGTCGTTTCTATCGGTCAGATGCCCTCTCTCAGTTTGGTTACATGAGATCTGTTGTGTAGGTTATGCTTTGGGGTTCGCTTGACTGCTACATGGTTTCAGTGATCAGACGCAGACAGATCCCTTTGGTAGCGGTGTGCTCGGAGTCTACAATGCGCCAAACTGAATACTTGCTGTCTTTGACATTACTTACCCAAAGTAATCTGAAAGTTTATCCCCCAAAAATGTGTCTGAATGTGCATGCCTTCAATTCCAGAAATTAACACGTATCCAGAAAATTAGATTGTAAATTCTCTGAGTTCCCTCCCCTAAAACTATCTTGAAGTCTATGCCATTACTCCGCAGATATGTCAGTGAGTCTGTAGTACATAGAAAAACATTAATCAATGAGTCTACGGTCGTGCATGGCAAAACATTAATCAGTGAGTTTATGGTCGTACATGGCAAAAAATTAATCAGTGAGTCTATGGTCGTACATGGCAAAACATTAATCAGTGAATCTATGGTCGTACATGGCAAAACATTAATCAGTGAGTCTATGGTAGTACATGGCACAACATTAATCAATGAGTCTATGATCATACATGGCAAAAATCTTAAACCGTGAGATGATCGTACAAGGCAAAACATTAATCAGTCAGTCTATGTCTTACATTGCAAAAAAAATGTTACCCAGTGAGTGGAAGGTCGACAATGGTAAAACATTAATAATGAGATGATCATGGAATGCTAAAACATTAATCAGTGAGATGATAATAATTAATTAATTCGCATATCCTTTACAGGACATCGCTGTCAACAGCAGCATCTTTCAGCTGTCTGTTGATTTCTTGGCAAGATTACGCTCAGTAGTTTGCCATTGCTTTCTGAGCGGCCGGCTCAGTTATCCCGCAAGTCACCAGGGGGTAGAACCGCTTCCAGTTCTCGCCTGCTACGAGACTCTGCGTGATAAACGGGATTACGGAGATAGTGGTGTAACCCCTCGGCCAGAGAGACCGGCCAGTGAGATGATAGTATCTCTCAAAAGATCAGTGAGTCTATGGCCGTACATGGCAAAACATTAATCAGTGAGTATTTTGTCTCAGTCATTCTATAGCTCTTCTCCCCAACATTAGTGAGTCCTGTCAACAATTAATCGTTGAATGTATAGTCTACCCAAACCATTATCATTTAGCGTTGAATTTATACCATATCCCTAACGATTATTCGTTAAATTTATAGCCGTACCCACACCATTACCATTTAACGTTGAATTTATACCATATCTCTAACTATTAATCGTTGAGTTATAGCCGTACCCTACGAACTCCGAGCTCCGGCGATGGCCCACAAGACTAAAACATTGCACTCGTGAACCTAACGACCTTTGCCAGAATTAACCCAAAACCTTCGATGCTCGAGGCAGAAGACGTAATCACATGGCCACATAGACTCCATGGTGTTAATATTAGATGGTCAACTATGGTTAAGTCTGGAACTGATCATTTGCACACAACTAGAGCGCGCTTGAACTCAATGTGACGTCTCTAGAGCAAGGATAAACGATCTAGGAAACCTTCAATCGATATCAGGTAATTATATTTTGTGAGATCTTGAAAATAAAGGTCTCCCCTTGACGTGCCGTCTCAAGTGGCTTCTGTCTTGTTTAGTTTTAGTAGTGTACTCGATGCGTCTCTTTATTTAGTTAGAAATAAAATACAACAAAATGTAGATCTCAAGTTGGTTTCCATGTAGAGCTGTCGTGTTTTGTGTGGTGATTGGTTCATGCACCTAGCAATACAGGGGTCATGTGGCTTCGATTCCCAGTACGTGTGGAGTCAACATACCACGGGAAGTCATTCAGCAATAGGAGTTTAGCAAATGTATTTTTTTGTTCTTGTTTTTGTTTTTTACAATAATGCGAACCAGACATTTCGTGTGTGTTAGTTCTCAACATAGCTCCCCTGTCTGGAAACTAGCTTGTTGAAGCCTGCTAGGACACAGTTGTTGTTGTTGTCCAAGCAAGTGAAAGTTGGATGGTGCCAAGTCTGGACTGTATGCTGGTTGTTTCAATACCTCACTTGTCAGAGCATGTAGCGTATCCACTGTATGCTGGTTGTTTCAATACCTCACTTGTTAGAGCATGTAGCCTATCCACTGTATCCGCATCCGTATGTGGACGGGCGTTGTTGTGCAGCATTCCCTTTGCAGAAAGTTGCCATTAACCCCAGGTTGATTTTCAAGGCAGTTTTACGTTCAGTAGATTGCTATTGCTTTCTGAACCAGAAGTCCATGTTTAAGTCTAACCGCTCAGATTGAACCCACTACCCAACCATCAGCGGATATGAAGTTTACACGCAAGTGTAATGAGTCTCTCAGCCACGCCAAGCGCATGAAACAGATGTAAGTGTTAACATAATTAGCAGATTGCCTCTATATGTGGTTACAGTCAGACTGATATACTACATCACCATCAAATGCCGTGTACTTCCCAGAACTTTACCCAGAAAGCACTCTTTCGAAAGTTCTTTCTACCATAAACCTGGAGCCGTTCAGGCGTATGGATAGAACTCTTGCTTGCCAGCACGGTGGTTATGGTTTCAAATCCCCATCGAGACCTACTTGTAGAAAATTGACCCCCACAAAGTCTAAAATGGGTACTAAGAAATGTTTGGAAACTAAAGGAGGCCTGAATTTGTTTAGATCACATCACCCCTGGAGCAAGCCAAGTGCCTGTATCTATTAGATCACATCACCCCTGGAGCAAGCCAAGTGCCTGTATCTATTAGATCACATCACCCCTGGAGCAAGCCAAGTGCCTGTATCGGTTGCGTCCGTCAGGCACGCAACCGATACAGGCACTTGGCTCGCGAGCTACTTGTCTGGAAATCGTCGTGTGGGTGTGGATTACAGCATTTTAAAAAAAAAATGAGACCATCCATGTGGATTCCGTGGACACGTTCTGGCGCGATTGATGTTATTGTAGTTTTGGTTCTTCTCCCTTCCTTCCTTCTTCGCTGGCTGCTGAGGATGGAGACGGAGCGCTTATGGGAATGTCCCGAATGCTGTGATGTCGGTTCCTAGATCAATCAATCAATCAATCAATCCCTTCCTTGCTATCTACCTTGTCTTATTCCTTGTTGTCCTATCTGTCTACTTGCGTTTTTTCTTTGTTCTCAATTCTTTCTTTTCCGTTTTCCCTTTGGTCATAATGTCTTGAATACACGAAGACCTCACACTGCACACCCCTAGGTAAATACCTGCTAAGGGACAACCTTCACCTTGCTCAACAGCCCGTCCATACTAGTCTGAGTCTGTGGGTCGCGGGCACTGAGTACAGCGAGTAGACAAGTGGTGGAGGCAACAGAGCTATGGCATCTTCGTAGAATAACAGAACTTCAATGAACAGCAAACTTGCCTTCAAGGAATGCAAGAAGCCAATTCACCCAGACATGTCATTACCTACATGAAGACAAGATAACCCTAACGGAATTTGTGACAACCGAGGACGTGGAGTGTATTAGAGACATATGGTCAACAGGGGGTGAAAATAGTAGATAAGTTGAAAACTGAGTCCACAGACCATCAGCTGTCAAGCTTACGGAAAACACAGAGGCATCTGCTTGTGGAGAAACATGATTGCACGGCACATGATAGTGATGACGGTCATCACACGTGTGCTTTCTGTTGCTGGAAGTTATTAAACATCGCTAATTCTACTTCACTGTGATAGCCACATAAATCATTGGGTTATTGGAAATAACTTCACTGTCATCTACTGTCTTATAGTACCTTGCAGTGTAGGGCAAGAGGGTCTTGAGCCTGGGGAATTAAGGCCGCCTGGCTAGTGCAGTCTCCGCGAACTGTGCAGGTTAGGGATTTCTTTTTCCCCCCAACATCGCTAATTCTAGTTCACTATGATAGCCACAGAAATCACTGGGTTATTGGAATTACTAAACATTGCTAATTCTACTTCACATTGATAGCCAACGTAATCATTGAGTTATTGGAAGTTGCTAAACATCGCTAATTATAGTTCACAGTGATAGTCACATAAATCATTGGGTTACTTGACGTGACCAACCATCGCCATTTCTACTTCACTGTAATTGCCAAAGAAATCACAGGGTTATATTGGAAGACACTAAACATCGCTATTTCTAGTTCAGTGTCATAGCCACATAAATCATTGGGTCACTGGAAGTAACTAAGCATCGCTAATTCTACTTCAGTGTGATAGACACGTGGAAGCCATGATTCTTGGGGGAAGAGGCAAGGTGGAAACAGGACATCAAAGACACTATCTGCAAGGCAATACACCAGGCGGGGAAACTAGCGACAGATGGAATCTTGTTATTTCTCTCTCTCTCCCCCCCCCCCCCCCCAGATAGTGATGAGCGCCACGTTTTTTCAGTACTTTTTCCAGCCCGACTGCTCATGCCATATTTCTATTGAAATCATTGCCTTCCGTCTAGTACAAGTCTCAACAGACTGTTATAACATACCTAGTAACGTGCTTGTACTGCACATATTTTAGTTGGCTGACATTGCTTCTGTTAGTAGCAGTTCTGTGTCAATCTGTTTATTGATTCAAACTTACTATATGTCGTAGTGTCAGGTCTTAGTCAGATTTGGCTAAGCTACCTAATAACAGTAGACAGTATTACTTGCATTCTGTTAGCGCCGAACGTTGGGCGGCAATTACGAAACCGGGCACCCCACATTGTGCCAACGGCTTTGGGCGGAGGAGCGTAACTGGGATGGTGCAACACTTATCCTAGTGCTAGGATGTGCAATCTACAGACTAAATGTCATGGCAGGACAGACGTGGTCCTAAGTCTTGGTCGGCAACAGGTCTAGGGTGGAAGCTCCGACAGGTGGAAAGTAAGGGCATTGTGATCCAGCGGCTTCTGCAGTTTGTTTAGTTCCAGGCGTATTGGTGTTATCTTTCCTCTGGAGTAAACTAGGCAGGCCGAGAGAGGAATCATGCTGCAAGGGCAACACATGGTTCTACGATTCAGCCATGGCTTTCTGCTACAGAGACGCTATCATGCTTTTTTTTTTTAAACGCACAATGTAACAAATTATCGTCTGTGAAGACGGCCAGGTGCCAGTGCAGTATTTGGTTTAGTAGCAGCTCCCTGTTCACACCTAATTTGGTTGAGACTATCATCCTCTTGTCCCATGTGATTCTATATTCGGCCTTAAGTTCCTCCTGCACTGCTTGCTGCTACACACAACTCAGTAGCCAGTAATAGAGCATGTCGTTCATAGCACTGCTTCCAGATCCTCGCTGGCGTCATGGCTGGTTGGAATCTGCATCGCGGCAGATTAGTAAACGTGACCCGGGGGGCCAGGTGGAGTTAGCTTAACACTGGTACCAGGAGATATCTAGAGAAGTCATGGCAACCAGCTTAACACTGGTACCAGGAGATATCTAGAGAAGTCATGGCAACCAGCTTAACACTGGTACCAGGAGATATCTAGAGAAGTAATGGCGGCCAGCTTAACACTGGTACCAGGAGATATCTAGAGAAGTAATGGCGGCCAGCTTAACACTGGTACCAGGAGATATCTAGAGAAGTAATGGCGGCCAGCTTAACACTGGTACCAGGAGATATCTAGAGAAGTCATGGCAACCAGCTTAACACTGGTACCAGGAGATATCTAGAGAAGTCATGGCAACCAGCTTAACACTGGTACCAGGAGATATCTAGAGAAGTAATGGCGGCCAGCTTAACATTGGTACCAGGAGATATCTAGAGAAGTAATGGCGGCCAGCTTAACACTGGTACCAGGAGATATCTAGAGAAGTAATGGCGGCCAGCTTAACACTGGTACCAGGAGATATCTAGAGAAGTCATGGCAACCAGCTTAACACTGGTACCAGGAGATATCTAGAGAAGTCGTGACAACCAGCTTAACACTGGTACCAGGAGATATCTAGAGAAGTAATGGCGGCCAGCTTAACACTAGTAGAAGGAGATATCTAGAGAAGTCATGGCAACCAGCTTAACACTGGTACCAGGAGATATCTAGAGAAGTAATGGCGGCCAGCTTAACACCAGGAGATATCTAGAGAAGTCATGGCGGCCAGCGTGACACTGGTGCCAGGAGATATCTAGAGAATTCATGGCGGCCAGCTTAACACTGGTACCTGGAGATATCTAGAGAAGTCATGGCAACCAGCTTAACACTGGTACCTGGAGATATCTAGAGAAGTCATGGCAATCAGCTTAACACTGGTACCAGGAGATATCTAGAGAAGTCATGGCGGCCAGCTTAACACTGGTACCAGGAGATATCTAGAGAAGTCATGGCAACCAGCTTAACACTGGTACCAGGAGATATCTAGAGAAGTCATGGCGGCCAGCTTAACACTGGTACCTGGAGATATCTAGAGACGTCATGGCAACCAGCTTAACACTGGTACCAGGAGATATCTAGAGAAGTCATGGCGGCCAGCTTAACACTGGTACCAGGAGATATCTAGAGAAGTAATGGCAACCAGCTTAACACTGGTACCTGGAGATATCTAGAGAAGTCATGGCAACCAGCTTAACACTGGTACCAGGAGATATCTAGAGAAGTCATGGCAACCAGCTTAACACTGGTACCTGGAGATATCTAGAGAAGGCATGGCAACCAGCTTAACACTGGTACCAGGAGATATCTAGGGAAGTCATGGCGGCCAGCGTGACACTGACATTCTCCCCCCCCCCCCCAGTGCCGACTGGTTATAAACAATAACACCAACTGCAGTAAGCACATACAGGAATGTAAAAGCGCTCTTTACTGGCAGCCATTTTGTTATTTATTATTATTTTTTTTTTGCGCTCGCTGGCTATGAACTCAAGCGTGGTCCATTCATATTGCTTCTAGTAGTTATAGTTAGTTGCACATCGTTTACAGGACAGGCAGTCAACACCATTATTATTTTCTGTTGTGATCTTTTGGCAAGTTTACGTTCAGTAGTTTGCTATCGCTTTCTGAACGACTGGCACCTATATTATTTCGTAAAAAACAACGTAACGCGACCTGCTGCCAAATCGCGCGCAGCTGTGATTCTATCGCGGGTATGCGGGATCACGAACCGCGTCTGTAACGCCTTCGCTATAGAGCCGGCACTTCTATTAGTAGAGGGACTGAATGTTGCGTGTGGATTAGCTTTCCCTATTAACTGTGTCCCTCGCTATCAGG
>JACEFZ010027861.1:205000-415000 GCA_014155875.1 Cepaea nemoralis
GTGTACCATATTTAATCTTTTGACTGCTATCCCACTGTCTGTCTTAAAACACCATTTCTTACTCGGTCACGGATTGTTAAGTTGGTAGCTCTCCTCAGGCATCTCATCTCGCAGGTGTTGATTTTGCGAAAGTGTGATTTGGATAAAGTCCAAGTTTGAGATTGGTAGCATAGGGTTGGTGTGAAAATGCTGCTTATTATCTGTCGTTTTGCGGACATGGGTATATTTGGATGTTTCAGTAAGGGTGATGGCTGATATGTAAGTGTACTAGCTTTTTGACATCTGATTTCGATTTCTCTGTCCAATCTGCCATCTTTTGTGATCATACTTCCATGATATTTGAATTCTTTAACTTGTTTCAGAGTTGTGCTATTTATCTGTATACTTAGTGGGCCCGGCGATCTGCTAACTTGCATTGCTTCAGGCTTTGCTGTGTTTATACTCATATTGTATCTGCTGCAGGTTGAACTTAGATTAGTAATGTGATTCTGTAGACTGCTCTCATCGCTGTAAAACAGGCACTGATCGTCTGCAAATAGAAGGTCATTTATTTCCTGTGGATTAGTTGTTTCATCTGGAGTAAAGAGTTCTAAATTTTCTGAATCTGCTTTGTCAAGATTCGCTTCTTTGGATTGATTGATTGATTGATGATTGATTTAGGAACCGACATCACAGCATTCGGGACATTCCCATAAGCGCTCCGTCCCCATCCTCAGCAGCCAGCGAAGAGTTCCAACACTAATAGTTCCAGTAGAAATCTGATTATATGTCCGTCTCGCCTTTCCTCTGAGCGTCGATCGTCTTTGGATATTTTGTCCCTGCAGATATTAAATAGCAAAGGAAAGCACACACACCCCTGTCTCGCTCCTGTATTGACTGTGAACATATCTGGTATACATGCTTGTGTTCTTGCTATACTTCGGCTCCAGTGGTACATGGCTATGATGTTCTCTAGCAATTGCCCTTGTATCCCATAGTCTTCAAGGATGGTCCATAATTTGTATCTGTCTACTCTGTCAAAAGCCTTTTCCTGATCTACAACACAATATTCTGCTGATCACTATATTCGATAGTTTTTTCACATATTTGTCTGTGTAAATAGTGCATCAGTGCAACTTTTACCTTTCCCAAAACCTCATTGTACTTTGCTTAACTGTTGTTCAACTATGGGTCTAGCCCTTTGTTCCAATAGTTTTGCGTACATTTTCCCTATATGGCTCAAGAGTGATATACATAACTCTGTATGTTTCGCACTCTCTCATATTGTCTTTCTTTTTCCATATTGGTACTATTATTGCCTGTTGCCAATCATCTGGGACTTTTCTTTCTTCCCATGCTATATTAAAAAGTCTTGTTAGCCATTTAACTCCTGTTTTCCCACAGGCCTGAATAGCTTCTGTGGTTATTCCATCTGGACCCGGTGATGTGTTTTTAGGACTTGTCTGCATAACTGTTTTGACTTCAGCAGGTAAGAAACTTGGTTCTGGTTGTCCATGACTTTTAGGCACAAAAGTCAGGTTTTCTATGAAAGTAGTCTGCCCACCTTGCTAGTCTTTGTTGTGGATTAAATATTGAAATACTTCTTGTGCTGTTTATGATGATGATTGGGTTGTAGCATGCATCTATGTTTATCATTGTATTGACACGTTTATAAAATTCTCTTGGGTAGTCTTTGCTAAGGATCGCCATCTGTTCACCGTATATTCTCTAGGATTCACCTTTAGATGCTCTATTTGTTCGTTTGACATTTCGTCGTGCTATTCTATAAGTAACATAGTCTTGTTAAGATTTTGTTGTGATTCAGTTTTTGGACGCTACCTTCTTTTTTAATATGCTATCTTTAATTTCGCTGTTCCAACTAGCTGTTCTTAGTCTTTTGTCTTGCCCTACTTTCTTTGTTCCACATTTATTTTCCAGTGTGTCGAGCATGGCGGCCTTGAAAATTGTCAATTCTTTATCTATGCTTGAGTAGCCATCAGGGATGTTCTTATGTAGTTTTTTGATTTCTTGATTGAATTCGTCTTTAAACTATTTTCCTGCAGCCTCCTATAATTGATGGCATGTGGTGTTACCTTTATGTTTCTTGTTCCTGTATGTTGGAATCTTTTTTATTATGACTGGTTTGTGATCAGTATCAACGGCTGTATTTAGGAGTGCTCTTGAATCTAATAGTAGTCCTCTGTCTGACTTCCTAAGTAGAATAAAGTCAATTGCAGATGCTTGATCTATGTCATTCCATTTATGTCAGGTCTTGGTGTGGCTACGACGATGTTGAAAACAAAAATTATTTGCTATTATTGGTCCTTGTTTGGAGCATATGTTGAGTAGATATTGACCATTACTGTTACATTCAGTCTCTGTATCGCTGAAGGGCCCCATGGAATCATCCCATGGTGTTCATCGTGTGCCCATTCGTCCGTTAAAATCACCTATCACAATAAGTTAATCTGTGTCCCTGACATTATTTAACGTATCTGCATATTTATCAGAATACTCGTCTGTGTCTTCGTCGCTGTAAGTGTCGTTACATGGGGCGTATGTTTGTATAAAAGTTGTTGTTCCGTCTTTAATCTGTAATAGTATTATCATTTCCGATATCTTCCTCTTCTTTCGTTCGCCTAAATTATGTTTATAACTGCAATGTTGTCTTTTGTATGAATCTAACAGTCTTTTTTAGTTCATTCAGCGGTCCATAGAGTTTATCTTCCACTGTTGTCTCTCTAGACCAAATACTGTCAACATACTCGTCTGCTGGCATAATTGATTATAAGATGACATATGAACAAGACAATCCAGTGTTATTTCGATTTTTGAAAAATACGACTATAATGTGAGCTATGTGACTGTAGATGTTTTGCTTTAATCGAAATTAACTATTAATTAATCGTTAATTTTTCAAAAGTTAACTATTAAATTTAAATTAATCGTTAGCAGCCCTAGATTAAACCAATCAGCACTTGAATAGTGGCATGGTCAGTATCATGACGACAATCTTTACTTCCCAGAACATTATCTGGTACCGAATGTTGTGACGACTGAACTGTCCTTGAGATATAAACACACGACATTGTTGGTGATGACTGAACTGCCATTGTTGGAAAAACACACGACATTGTTGGTGATGACTGAACTGTCCTTGAGATATAAACAGACGACATTGTTGGTGATGACTGACCTGTCCTTGAGATATAAACACACGACATTGTTGTGATGACTGAACTGTCCTTGAGATATAAACACACGACATTGTTGTGATGACTGAACTGTCCTTGAGATATAAACACACGACATTGTTGTGACGACTGAACTGTCCTTGAGATATAAACACACGACATTGTTGTGATGACTGAACTGTCCTTGAGATATAAACACACGACATTGTTGTGATGACTGAACTGTCCTTGAGATATAAACACACGACATTGTTGTGATGACTGACCTGTCCTTGAGATATAAACACACGACATTGTTGTGACGACTGAACTGTCCTTGAGATATAAACACACGACATTGTTGTGATGACTGAACTGTCCTTGAGATATAAACAAGCGACATTGTTGTGATGACTGACCTGTCCTTGAGATATAAACACACGACATTGTTGTGATGACTGAACTGTCCTTGAGATATAAACACATGACATTGTTGGTCATGACTGAACTGACCTTGATATATAAACACACGACATTGTTGTGATGACTGACCTGTCCTTGAGATATAAATGCACGACATTGTTGTGATGACTGAACTGTCCTTGAGATATAAACACACGACATTGTTGTGATGACTGACCTGTCCTTGAGATATAAATGCACGACATTGTTGTGATGACTGAACTGTCCTTGAGATATAAACACACGACATTGTTGGTCATGACTGACCTGTCCTTGAGATATAAACGCACGACATTGTTGTGATGACTGAACTGTCCTTGAGATATAAACACACGACATTGTTGGTCATGACTGAACTGACCTTGAGATATAAACACACGACATTGCTGTGATGACTGAACTGTCCTTGAGATATAAACACACGACATTGTTGTGATGACTGCCCTGTCCTTGAGATATAAACGCACGACATTGTTATGATGACTGAACTGTCCTTGAGATATAAACACACGACATTGTTGGTCATGACTGAACTGACCTTGAGATATAAACACACGACATTGTTGTGATGACTGAACTGTCCTTGAGATATAAACGCACGACATTGTTGGTCATGACTGACCTGTCCTTGAGATATAAACGCACGACATTGTTGTGACGACTGAACTGTCCTTGAGATATAAACACACGACATTGTTGTGATGACTGACCTGTCCTTGAGATATAAACACACGACATTGTTGGTGATGACTGAACTGCCATTGTTGGAAAAACACACGACATTGTTGGTGATGACTGAACTGTCCTTGAGATATAAACACACGACATTGTTGTGACGACTGAACTGTCCTTGAGATATAAACACACGACATTGTTGTGATGACTGAAACTGTCCTTGAGATATAAACACACGGACATTGTTGTGATGACTGAACTGTCCTTGAGATATAAACACACGACATTGTTGTGACGACTGAACTGTCCTTGAGATATAAACACACGACATTGTTGTGATGACTGAACTGTCCTTGAGATATAAACACACGACATTGTTGTGATGACTGAACTGTCCTTGAGATATAAACACACGACATTGTTGTGATGACTGACCTGTCCTTGAGATAGAAACACACGACATTGTTGTGACGACTGAACTGTCCTTGAGATATAAACACACGACATTGTTGTGATGACTGAACTGTCCTTGAGATATAAACACGCGACATTGTTGTGATGACTGACCTGTCCTTGAGATATAAACACACGACATTGTTGTGATGACTGAACTGTCCTTGAGATATAAACACATGACATTGTTGGTCATGACTGAACTGACCTTGAGATATAAACACACGACATTGTTGTGATGACTGACCTGTCCTTGAGATATAAACGCACGACATTGTTGTGATGACTGAACTGTCCTTGAGATATAAACACACGACATGTTTGTGATGACTGAACTGTCCTTGAGATATTAAATGCACGACATTGTTGTGATGACTGAACTGTCCCTTGAGATATAAACACACGACATTGTTGGTTCATGACTGACCTGTCCTTGAGATATAAACGCACGACATTGTTGTGATGACTGAACTGTCCTTGAGATATAAACACACGACATTGTTGGTCATGACTGAACTGACCTTGAGATATAAACACACGACATTGCTGTGATGACTGAACTGTCCTTGAGATATAAACACACGACATTGTTGTGATGACTGCCCTGTCCTTGAGATATAAACGCACGACATTGTTATGATGACTGAACTGTCCTTGAGATATAAACACACGACATTGTTGGTCATGACTGAACTGACCTTGAGATATAAACACACGACATTGTTGTGATGACTGAACTGTCCTTGAGATATAAACGCACGACATTGTTGGTCATGACTGACCTGTCCTTGAGATATAAACGCACGACATTGTTGTGACGACTGAACTGTCCTTGAGATATAAACACACGACATTGTTGTGATGACTGACCTGTCCTTGAGATATAAACCC
Organism: Cepaea nemoralis; assembly: GCA_014155875.1. Lineage (NCBI taxonomy): Eukaryota > Metazoa > Mollusca > Gastropoda > Stylommatophora > Helicidae > Cepaea > Cepaea nemoralis. The sequence continues at coordinate 210,634 of JACEFZ010027861.1, forward strand.
ACGACATTGTTGTGATGACTGACCTGTCCTTGAGATATAAACACACGACATTGTTGTGATGACTGACCTGTCCTTGAGATATAAACACATGACATTGTTGTCATGACTGACCTGTCCTTGAGATATAAACACACGACATTGTTGTGATGACTGAACTGTCCTTGAGATATAAACACACGACATTGTTGGTCATGAATTAACTGACCTTGAGATATAAACACACGACTTTGTTTTGACGACTGAACTGTCCTTGAGATATAAACGCACGAGATTGTTGTGATGACTGAACTGTCCTTGAGATATAAACGCACGACATTGTTGTGATGACTGAACTGTCCTTGAGATATAAACACACGACATTGTTGTGATGACTGAACTGCATTCTGGTATATATACACGACATTGATGTGATATGACTGAAGTGCCCTTGTGGTATAAACACATGAAATTGCTTTGAGGACTGAAGTGCCCTTGTGATATAAACACACGACATTGTTGGTGATGACTGAACTGCATTGTGATATAAACACATGACATTGTTGTGATGACTGATGTGCCCTTGTGGTATAAACACATGACATTGCTGTGAGGACTGAACTGCCCTTATGGTATAAACACATGACATTGATGTGATGACTGAAGTGCCCTTGTGGTATAAAACATGACATTGTTGGTCATGACTGAACTGCATTGTGGTATAAATACACGACGTTGGTGATGACTGAAGTGTCCTTGTGGTATAAACACACGACATTGCTGTGATGACTGAAGTACCCCTGTGGTAGAAACACACGCCATTGTTGTGATGACTGAAGTGCCCTTGTGGTATAAACACATGACATTGTTATGATGACTGAAGTGCCCTTGTAGTATAAACACATGACATTGTTGTGATGACTGAAGTGCCCACTGTGGTATAAACACATGACATTGATGTGATGACTGAAGTGCCCTTGTGGTATAAACACATGACATTGTTGTGATGACTGAAGTGCCCTTGTGGTATAAACACATGACATTGTTATGATGACTGAAGTGCCCTTGTGATATAAACACACGAGATTGTTGGTGATGACTGAACTGCATTGTGATATAAACACAAGAAATTGTTAGGATGACTGAACTGTCCTTGTGGTATAACCAAATGACATTGTTGGTTTTGACTGAACTTTTTCATGTGATATAACCACATGGCATTGTTGGTGATGATTGAACTGACCTTGTAGTATAAACACATGACATTGTTGGTGATGATTCAACTGACTTTGTGATATAAATGCATGACATTGGTGGTTTTGACTGAACTTTCTCATGTGATATAACCATATGACATTGTTGGTTTTGACTGAACATTTCCATGTGATATAGCCACATGACATTGTTGGTGATGATTGAACGTGGTTCGTGAGCCGCTTACCAGGCGTTCGAAACACCGCCGCGACCGATTTGTGCAGTAGACCGTGTCGCGTTGTGTTATAATGTGTTGGTATGAGAGCCGGTCTTTCAGAAAGCAATGGCAAACTACTGAACGTAAAGTTTGCCTAGTACATCAACAGCAGCAGAAAAATGCTGGTGTTGACTTCAACATCCTGCAAGGAATATGCAACATAAAAAAATGGGAAGTTTATATACTACAATAGCTAGGATAGACGGTTAAGTCTGTCCTAAATGGGAGGTTTATATACTACAATGGTGCAGATAGACGGTTAAGTCTGTCCTAAATGAGAGGTTTATATACTACAATGGCTAGGATAGACGGTTAAGTTTGTTCTAAATGGGAGGTTTATATACTTCAATGGCTAGGATAGGCGGTTAAGTTTGTTCTAAATGGGAGGTTTATATACTACAATGTCTAGGATAGGCGGTTAAGTTTGTTCTAAATGGGAGGTTTATATACTACAATGGCTAGGATAGGCGGTTACGTTTGTTCTAAATGGGAGGTTATTATACTACAATGGCTAGGATAGGCGGTTAAGTTTGTTCTAAATGGGAGGTTTATATACTACAATGGCTAGGATAGACGGTTAAGTTTGTTCTAAATGGGAGGTTTATATACTACAATGGCTAGGATAGACGGTTAAGTCTGTTCTAAATGGGAGGTTTATATACTACAATGGCTAGGATAGACAGTAAGGCTGGCATGTTTTGTCTCCGCACTCTAGACTAGCCTGCTCCGTGACGAAGGTGTTTCGGACGCAGTTCATAATCCCGCAAGCCCGCATAGCTGAATGCGATTTGGCAGCAGATCACCATGCGTTGTTCATTACGATATGGTATGTGTGCCGGTCGGCAGAAAGCAATGGCAAACTACTGTACGTAAGCTTGCCAAGAGATCACAGTAGTTAAAAATGCTGGTGTTGACAGCAACGTCCTATAAAATGATATGTAACTAACTTTAACTCTAGACCAGTGTTTCCCAACGTGGGGGCCACGCCCCACAGGGGTAAAGTTTGATTGTTAAGGGGGGAAGGGGGGGGGGGCGAGAATTCCAAAATGAACTCGTCCAGAGTTAACCGTATGGCGACTCTCGGTCGCTACTCGAGCTAGGTAAACGTCCAGTATAAGTAACTTCTGTCCGCAATGTTAGTAGCCGTGATTTCATTGTTAGACGTTAGAGTTGAACTACTGGTTATACTGGGCCGGCACTAAGCATTTCGCGCCTATTTGTTCCGAAAGGCGCGAAATGCTTAGTGCCGGGAACTCAGTTTCTGCAGTGTTTCGCAGTAACGCTCAGCATTCACCATTGGTGTTAATTTGAAATAAGCGTCCGTTAAATTGTTGTAAAAGTCTCGTTGTTTACAAAAAAATAAATACATTGTATAAACATGATATATAAATGGTATGTAGATTCAATTGGTAATTTTTACTAATTTTAGTTTTAAAAGCATCATTTTCCAGAAAAATTTGTCAAATGAAAAAGTATGTTTTTTGCGGTGGGGTAATTGTGCCATACATATTTAAATATGCATTTTTAGTCTACGTTTACTCCAGTTCATATTATTATTATTATTATTATTATTATTATTATTATTATTATTATTATTATTATTATTATTTTAGTTTTTAATTGATCTTATATTTATTTCTTTCAGCCCATAGTGAAATGAGTGGTGCAAGCAAGAAAAAATTCTTTAGTATTCGGAGGAATATTTAAGATTTGGTTTCATACCCACTATCTACGATGAACGGTCATCTTTTTGTCTTTTATGCCAACAATTCTTGACTAACGAATCAATGAAACGAGGTCGTCTTGAGGCACATTTGAAGGCGAAATATAATGCTGATATTAATTCAGATTTAAATTACTTTGAAACTTTAAAGAAAAATTTTGAAAAAGAGTAACATTAAAATCTCTATTTACTATTCATAATGCCACTATCAATCGTACTCTTGAGGCTAGTTATCAAATTTCAATACTTATCGCTAAATCTGGGGAAAGTCATACTGTAGGAGATAATTTAATTAAACCATCAATATCAGCATTTCTTAAAATGGTTCTGGAAAAAGACGACAAAGACGTTAAAGCTATGCCACTAATTAACAATGTTGTTAGCAGAAGAATGGACGAAATGAGATAGGATATTGAAATACATCTTGTTGAAAAGCTGAAAACAAGAAAATTCTCGGTGCAATCAACTTTGAGAGACAGTGAGGCCATACTTATAATTTACGTAAGATATATTGATAAAGGTGATTTTTTCAGAAGAAATGTTGTTCTGTGAATCATTAGAAAGCACCACTACCTCCAAAGATATATATATAGTAATGTAATAAAAAATTACGTAGATGTCAATAATATACCAATGAATACTATAACATCTTGTGCTGCAGATGATGCTCCTAATATGATGGGGAACAAAATGGTTGCTTAAAATTGATGAAAGATGAGAATCCAGAAATGCTTCTTGTGCATTGTGTTATTCACAGGGAAAACCTGATAGCTAAAACATTTCGCCTGTTCTAAGTGAAGTACTAGATTAAGTTGTAAAGTGTATGTATCAATGCTATTAAAGCTAGTGCCAAATGTGAACGTCTCTTCAAGTTATTTTGTGAAGAACAAAATGAAGACGATGTGAGACTTATACTTCACAGTGAAGTAAGATAGCTCTCGAAAGAGAACTGCTTGAAAAGATTTATGGAATTATTTGATACTCTTAGTGATTTTTTAAGCGACAAACTTGAAATTAAAAATCTGTTAACGGTCGATGGGAAGGCATTTGTGAGTTATTTAGCCGATATCTTTGAAAAACTAAATATATTAAATAAATAACTACAAGGAACAAATAAAACTCTTGTCGATGCAAAAGCGAAGATATTTGGTTTCATTACCTTTATTGAATCATGTCAAATATATATTTACAACAAACATTTTGAAAAGTTTCATTGGCTTAAAAAATGTGATATATATATATCACTATATATGTGATTGTCGATCATCTGATCGGCTGATTTAAAAGAAATATTTTCTGATTTGAAACACATTGATTTCCCAACTTGGATTATGCAGCCAATGTTAGTGGATTTGTCTGATATTTCAAATATCAAGAAGAACACGCAGAAATGCAAAGTCGATTAAAAGTCGCTTAAAAGTCGACAGGGTCGACTTCATTGCACCGAGTTTTATCCTATATGGCTCGGTCTCTTTCCCCAGCACGGAAAGCGTCACACAAAAGCACGAACTCCGTAGCTTTTAGCGACAACCCACAGGAGTCTCCTGAAACATTTAACACGTAAACCGAAGGGCGCGGCCCGGAATCGAACCCACAACCTTCGGAGCGCGAGTCAAACGGCTTGACCACTTCGCCACAGAGAAATGCAAAATTATTAGTCAATTAAAACTTTATTTAATATAAAAGGAGCAATGGCATGGCTTTTTGAGGAAACCGAAATCAAATATCCAAATGCAACCAAATGTGCATGAGAACTAATGTTACCGTCTCCATCTTCATATTTAGCTGAATGCGGATTTAGTGCCATAAATGATTTGCTGCTAAAAAGAAAGAAAGAAACAAAGAAAGAAGGAAAGAAATCGGCTGGATATAACAAAACTATAACAAGACTTGAGGAAGTTAACTAAATTTGAACTTAACATAAAGTCTCTTTGCAGCAAGCATCAAGCGCATCGATATCACTAAATTTAAATAATAAATAATTACTTATAATTAAAATAATATAGAAAAATCTTTCATTTAAATTATTTTATACTTGAATTTCAGTTCTCCATTACATGTTTAGAAAATTTACTTACTGTGTTTGCTCAATAATTTCCTAGTGATTTCTTCCTAAAACCTATCATTCAAGATTCTTTAGTGAACATGTTAATTTTTGAAAATTAAAAATTATGTATATGTTGGGGGAGGGGGGGGGGGGGTGTGTGATAAGAATTTTAGAAAGGCTTAGGTGGAGCATAGCACAAAAAAGGTTAGAAAACACTGCTCTAGACTAACAAACCTGTCAATACCGCTTGTAGTACATTGTGGTGTGTGACCGGGTGGGGGTTTGGGTAATGGGAAGGGGTGGGGGTTCAGTAGTAAGGGAAATGGTAACTAAGTCGGACGTGTGGCGGAAATGTGACATCCGCCACATATTTCAGGTCTTAGTCAGATTTGACTGAGCGACCGTATAACAGTAGACCTGCTTTCTGTTAGCGCCTAACGTTGGGCGGCGCTTACCCAACCCGACACCCCACATTGTGCCAACGGCTTCGGGCGGAAGAGCGCAATTGGGAGGGTACAAGCCTTACCCTGGTGCGAGGAAATGCAACGTAAAGACAAAATGTCATGGCAGGGCAAACCAGGCCGTAAGCCTTAGTTTGCAGCTGGTCTCGGATCTAAACTCCGACAGGCGGACAGTTAGAGCATTGCTTTGCTGATTCGGTAGCTTCTGCAGCTTGTCTTGTTCCAGATGTATAGGTGTTATCTTTCCTCTGGAGTGAACTAGGCAGGCCGAGAGAGGGATCATGCGGCATGGGCAACACATGATCTCTATATTTTAGCCCAGGGTTTGTGCTATGGAGACGGAATAATTCCATCCCTGGTCTTAACCAGTCTCAGAATCAAAGCGAGAGGCAACTGTTACATGTTATAAGTCCGTGTTAATTTGCGTAGACAAGGGGCGCCATGCGTTACCTTTGACGGTGTGAGACACCTACAGGTGTCACTGATCAGCTACTGCCAGCCTCGAGCTGGGCACCCCCAGCCAATTGAGTGCTTATCCGAAACAGCCTGCCTGCTTCAATGGGTGCTTGGGGTTAGGACAAAATCTGAATCGCAGGCTGTGAAACCAATGCACCAGGCACTAATAAAAAGAAAAATAGAAACCTTAAGCTACGGCTTGCAACCTTTAACATGAGAACCATGTGTCTAGTATTGTCCACTGACTTGACAAATATTGACGATGTGAGAAAAACGGCTGTGATTGATGACGAACTCTATCGTCTTAACATTGATATTGCTGGTGTGCAGGAGACTCGCCTCGCTGAGGTAGGGTCATTCAGGGAAAACAATTACAACTTTTTTCTTTGGAAGGCTAGAGGGCAGTTAGAAAAAATGCAACACGGTGTGGGCTTTTCCGTGAAGAATTCGCTACTGGGGATGATTGAAATTCCAGCAGGGGGTAATGAAAGGTTATTATCCCTGCGCCTGACAACCTCTTGTGGTTTTGCCACCCTTAATACTGCATATGCACCGACACTCGATTCATCTGATAATGTGAAGGATTCGTTCTATGAGGAGTTAGACTCAATGATCAAGGCAGTGCCAAAATCTGACTATATTTATATGCTCGGTGATTTCAATGCTCGTGTGGGCAAGGACTCGAGTTCATGGCCAGTGTGCCTTGGCAAATACAACGTCGGTCGCATGAATGAAAATGGGCAAAGGCTGCTGGAGCATTTCCCCAGAATTGACCTATGTATTACAAACTCCTTTTTTAAAACAAAAGAGCTGCATAAGGTCATTTGGAAACATCCATGGTCCGGCCATCGGCACCAGCTGGACTTGATCATCACACGGAGACAACATCTGAACCATATATCAATGGCTCGAAGTTACCACAGTGCTGACTGTGATACGGATCATTCTTTAGTTGTTGCAAGGGATAGAATGAGACCAAAGAGAATCTATACAGCTAAACACAAATCTAGCCCCAGGATTAATATTATTAACACTCACGATCCTGAAAAGTACTTTCAGTTTCAACAGCAACTTGAAGACTCATTCACTGATACACTAGAAAATTGTACAGTAAGTGAAAAGTTGGGTCAACTTAAGCAAACTCTTTATAAAAATGCCGTAGGGGTTTACGGCACTGTGGATCATAAGAGGCAGGACTGGTTTGCGGCAAAAAGACGGACTCTGCAGCCCTTGATTGATAAGAAGAAGATAGCTCTCTTAAGAAACAAGGAAAGACCAACACGTAACACTCTGAGTGAGCTAAAGCAAGCTAGAAAGGATGTGCAAAAGGCTGCCAGGCAGTGTGCAAATGATTATTGGATCAAGTTATGTGAGTCCATTCAAATAACAATTGATAAGGGAAACATCAGATGTATGTATGAAGGAATAAAGAAAGCCTGTGGTCCAATGATCAAAAGAAGTGCACCATTGAAAACCTTGACTGGAGAAATCATAACTGATAAGAAACAGCAGGTGGACAGATTGGTCGAGCATTATTTGGAGCTTTACTCAAGTGAGACCAAACTAGCGGATGATGCCCTCAACACCATAGAGGCTCTACCAACTCTCGACCACCTGGACACACTTCCCACCATAAGAGAAGTTAAGTGTGCTATAAATGAACTTGCATCTGGCAAGACTCCAGGTAAGGATGGGATTCCAATAGAGGTTATCAGGAGTAGGGCAAGACACACTCACTCTACAGATCCACCAGCTAATAGAGCTATGCTGGCGAGAAGGACAAGTCCCACAGGATTTCAAAGATTCAAGCATCATAACACTGCACAAGAACAAGGACGATCGGAGCGACTGCAACAACTATAGGGGTATCTCACTTCTGTGTATTGTTGGAAAAGTATTTGCCAGAATTGTTCTGCGCAGACTTCAAGTCCTAGGAGATCAAGTCTACCCCGAATTGCAGTGTGGCTTTCGACACAACCGGTCTACCATTGAAATGATATTCTCATTGCGACAAATGCAAGAAAAATGCCGTGAACAGAATCAACCACTGTTTATTGCCTTCATCGACCTCACAAAGGCATTTTATTTGGTCAGTCGTGAGGGTCTGTTCAAGGCACTAAAGAAGATTGGCTGCCCACCAGTTCTTTTGTCCATTGGGGAATCGTTCCACACAGGCATGAAGGATATAATCAAGTCTGATGGTGCAACTTCTGAAGTGTTTGAAATCAAGAGTGGAGGTAAGCAAGGTTGTGTACTAGCTCCCAGCCTCATTGGAATATACTTTTCACTTCTACTGAAATATGCCTTTCGTGATCAGGATGGTTATATACACATTCACTCACGCTCGGATAGCGGCCTCTACAATGCTCAGAGATTGAAGGCCAAGACCAAAATTAGGAGGGTACTGATCAAGGAGTTGCTTTTTGCAGATGATGCTGCAGTTACGACCCACTCTGAGGAAGAATTACAATGTCTACTATCTGCATTCTCCAATGCTTTTTCTGAATTTGGTATAAAAATTAGCAAAAATAAGACACAGATTACGTCACAAAGTGCACATGGGATACCATGTGACTTTATTGAATACGCCGAACTAGGGATGGTAGACCATTTTATATATCTAGGATCAGAGGTAAATAGCAAATTATCCCTCGATCAGGAAATCAACATCCGGATTGGTAAGGCAGCAACAACAATGAACAGGTTAAGAAAAAGATTCTGGGAGAACAGGAAGCTTACTGCCAAAACAAAAGTCCTTGTCTATCAAGCCTGTGTCCTTAGTACTCTTCTTTATGGCAGTGAAACCTGGACAACTTACTCACACCAAGAGAAACGTTTAAACAGCTTTCATATGCGGTGTCTGCTAAGAATTCTTGGTAAAACTGTCTGTCATTTACTGCCAATATAGTACCTTGCGGTGTATGGCAGAGGGGTCTTTGAATTCTTGGTATTAAGTGGCAAAACAAAATCACAAATACTGAAGTATTGGAAAGATCAGGTTGTGTGACGGTTTATTCCATGCTCAGTCTTCGTAGACTTAGATGGATAGGACATCTTAGGAGGATGGATGATGGTAGAATACCAAAGGACATCTTTTTTGGTGAATTACAGATGGGTAAGAGATCTCAGGGTCGGCCTCTACTACGATACAAAGATGTGTGTAAGCGGGACATGATTGATACAGGTGTTGATGATGCAAAGTGGGAGCGAGTCGCCGATGAACGTGTTGCATGGAGGGCAAAGATCAGAAATGGAATAAAGACAAAGGAGAAAATTATTGCAGATAAGTCACACACCGAGCGTGTGAGACGTAAGATGGTGCATGATGGTGGAAATGACCACGTGTTCACATGCACCCAATGTGAACGAACATTTGCAGCGCGAATTGGCCTTATCAGTCACATTCGCTACCGCCATGGGTAAAAGTTATTATGCCTTTTTGAAGCACAACCTATCGTCTGTCAAGACGGCAAGGTGCCAATGTGTGTGTGCGTGTGTGTGTGTGTGTGTGTGTGTGTGTGTGTGCTGACGAGGCGGCTTTCTGGGACGGCGGGCGTTTTGGGCAGGGCGGGACGGGACGTGATCTGTACAGGGTATTAGTGGCTTATACACTATTATCAATCGGGTCCATATCTTCAAATGAAAACCGTAATAAAGTAAAGATGGTGGGTACTAGTGGGTATAGTGGTCAGGATGTGTGACTGTGGGGTGGGCGAAGGGTAGAGTATCAACAGTGTTTGTAAGGGTAGTGACGTGGGTACGGTGGGTGCTTGTGTTGTTGGTCGTGTCTCGAAGTACACGTTGTTATATAGAGGTGGTATGTTCTAATCCCGGGGTCGGGTTGGAGGATTGAATAAAACGGTGGTGGAGAATAGGGGTGGGTAAGGTGGTCGAGGGTGTGTGCTATCTCTTTGTGGTCGAGGAGTAAAGTATCAACAGTGTGTGTGTGTAAATGTGGTGGAGTAGCATAGCTATAGGGGTGTTCGGGGGTTTCCTGTGTCATTTGCACTGCGTGAAGATTGGTGGTTCGAATCCGGCCGGTGACTATTTGGTACTTTTAGTCTTCCTGTCTGTATCCGTTGGTTAGAGTTTTATTTATTCTTTTCTTTGTACCCCTGACAGGAAAAAAAAAAGAAAAAAAAACTTCCATCAAATTATCTGTCTTTCACTCTTCCCATGTGCAAACCTTACTATTATACTTTAATGCTTGTTTATTATGGGTTTTAAGTTCACGTTTATTTAGTGATATTTATGTCTGTATTATTCTTAACAAATGTATTACTTACCAAATGCCGAACACTTGTATCGCGTTCTGTGTATACTTCTTTCATTGAAACTTGTCTTAGATTTTTTTTCAACTAACGTTGTCCTCTTGTACTTTGTGTCGAGATGAAGCATAAACGGCGGCAGAGTTGATCGTTGATGGGCTACATATATCGTGATTCTCTGTTATTCCCTTGTCCATCGTTTACATGGTCAGCATCTTCGCCTGGTTCCATATTGTCTGTACAACATTGATTGTTGAAGTATACTGTTTGTTGGTAGCCTAGTCATTGCATTTCACCTGCGGCTTTCTAATGAAATCTAGCGCTGCTATTACCCCAACATTAGTCCTGATTTCATCATTTCTGATTCTCTCTCTCCGTGATACGTTGGGTATTCTCCTCAGTAATCTCATATCCGTTGTTGTAATTTTTCTTTTCTCTCTTAAAAAAAAGTGTCATTGTCCAAATTTGGCATTGGTAGCATAGAGTTGGTAGGAAGATTGTGTTGTAGAGTGCTCTTATTTGTATCTACTAACACGTGTTTGTTCTTTGTCCTATGAGATGTCCTATGAGATTACATCTGTTCTCGATCTCGTCTCCTGATTTACTATTCGATAACATTATGTACTTGAAGCTCTTTACTTGTTTCATGGGGGTCTTTCTTGTTTTGTCTACTTTCGTTATGATCATCACTTCAGTTTTTCTGATGCTAATATTCATGTTATGTTCTTTGTACACTTCGTTTATACTATTTATGTGGGCCTAATAGTTGTACTTCTAATTGTGCAATTAGTGCTTGATCATCCTCAAATGTGAGTTCTTTAATGGTGTCATTTGCTATTCTTCTTACAAATCTCTCCTTCATGGGATGTTGTTGCGGTCCTAGTTTGGTTGGTTTCTTTACAACTTTTCTTTGGTTTCTTTGTCGTTATTAGTTACGAACAAAGGGATAAGTTATGAAAAGAGATGTGACAGGACACAACCCTGTCGTACTCATGATCTTAAAGTGGATGGTTCTGAATGTGCACTGTTTTTTCTTACTTTACATTCACTGCTAGCCTGTACATACAATCACATGATGTGTACTCACACCATATCTTGTGAGGGTTTCCCATAGCTTGTTTCTATCTCCTCTATCAAATGTCTTTTCTTGGTCAACAAAGGCAAAGTAGAGTATTTTGTTATTTTCTCTCTCTCTCTCTCTCTCTCTCTCTCTCTCTCTCTCTCTCTCTCTCTCTCTCTCTCTTTTCCTTCCTCTCACACATTCGTCCTCTTCTCTCTGTCTTCCTTCTTCTCATCCTTCCTCTCTCTCTCCCTCTCTCTTTCCCCCCCCCCTCTCTCTCTCTTAATTCCTCTCTGCCTTCATTCTCTCTCTTCCCCTTTCGTTCCTCTGACCCCATCTTTCTTTCTCTCTCTTTCTCTCTCTTTCTCTCTCTCTCTCTCTCTCTCTCTCTCTCTCTCTCTCTCTCTCTCTCTCTCTCTCTCATTCTCTCCCCCTCCCTTCCTCTCACACTTTCTTTCTCTTATCTCTGTCTTCCTTCCACACATCCTTCCGCTTCCTCTCTCTGTATCTTCCTTCCTCTTGCCCTTCCTCTCGCCCTTCCTCTATCTTATTATTCTGGTTACTTGTATGTAACTGTTTGCATCTGTATGTATATTTGATATCTCTTTGTGTGCGCGTCTCTCTCTCTCTCTCTCTCTCTCTCTCTCTCTCTCTCTCTCTCTCTCTCTCTCCCTCTCTCTCTGTGTGTTCTTTGGAATAGTGCCGCTGCAACAAAACTCCATGTAGGGGAGACAGGACACCTGATATGATTATCCTGAAATCAATCACCGAAGCATCCCCCCTGCCCCGCCCCAGCAGCACGTCCTACATCAGCAGATCACCCCACGTTAATCAGTCACTGCCCGCCTGACCAGGGCCTGGTACGTCCTCTACTGACAGATGGGCTATATGTGACACAGAGCAACAAGCGGAATGGTTATGTGGTGGGACACCGTGTTCAATAACACAGGGTGTGATCGTAGCCGTGAGCGCGCGCGCACACACACACATGCACAGTCTCTCTCTCCCTCATACACACTATTCTCTCTCTTTCTTTCTCTCTTTCTCTCTCTCTCACAGACACACTTACACACATATAACACACACATGTACAAGACAGCCAAATATAAACACGCAAAGAGTTACATATAAGCACACCAGAACACACACGTAGACACAAACTGCCGGGCTAACACGGACAGACACCCACTCACACACGCACGCATATATATATATATATATATATATATATATCTTCTTCTTCTTCTTCTTCAGCTTTCCGAGCTATATTGGTACAGGCATAGGCACAGATATATCGTCACATAAATGCGCAAACATATACATTTACGTGCAGACACAATATTAGACAAGGACTGACTGATTGACAGACATAATAAGACATTTAGTTGACAGTCAGTGTCGCAGACGGGCAGACAGAAGAGCAGACAGACGGGCCGACAGGCGATCACACGGTAAGACAAAATGCTTCTGGGTATAAGAAATCCACGTGTTCGATTCATTCATTCAATAGCATGTCCTGTGCAGAACCTCGCTCCTTAACAACATTATGGAAAGCCTCTCGATCATAAGCAAGATGTCCTGCATCCGATACACCCATCTGGAGATCATCCGCCACATCCTGCACCCATCTTCTCTTTGGTCTTCCTCTTCCTCTCTTCCCAGGCTTATCCCCCTCCATTATTGTTCTCTCTAAACTTTCGTGACGTTTCAAGTCACAAAATATTTCAATTTTCTTTGTTTTATCGTCTATAATAGCCAACCTTCTTCAATATTCAGCACTTGAAGTATGTGTGCATTTGTTCTTTTCTTTACCCAAGATATTCTTAGAACTCGTCTATAACATTTATATTCAAATGCATTTATGCGCTGTTCAGCTTGTTTAGTTAAGTGTCCAGGTCTCACAGGCGTATGTTGCAATGGGAAAGATGCATGCTCTTAAAAATCTAATTTTTGTAGTTCTGTCTGTCCCACTCCATAATTTATTCAATTATTTTAGTCTTTAAAGAGCAATTGATAGTCGTCGTTTAATTTCTTTCGTTGTGTCACTGTTGTTGGTAATCAATGACCCAAAATATTCAAACTTTTCCACCACCTCCAATTTTTCCTCATTGACATATATTCCTTTCTGCATAGTAGTTTTATCTGTATGCATTATCTTTGTTTTTGCTATGTTAAGATATAAGTTGTGATTTTCACTATTCAATGTGGTTGAGGCTATTAGGTTTTCTATACCATTCTGTGTTGTGGATAGCAATACTATATCATCAGCATACCGAATCTCCGGTATGTCATGACCACCGATTTTTAGGGCATCATATAGCTCCCTGTTTATATCATCTCTTACATTTCTCATTATATTTTCGGCGCACAGGTTAAACAAATAGGATGACACCACACATCTCTGACGGACTTCTTGCTTGATGTCAAACAAATCACGTGTTCGATAGCAAGGCCATTATTTGGGAGCCATTAAATCCAAGTGTTCGCTAGGAAGGCCAATATTTAGGAACCATTGTATCCACGTGTTCGTTGGGAAGGCCATTACTTGTGAGCCATCATATCCAACTGTTCGCTGGGAACGTCAGGATTTGGGAACCATTGTATCCACATGTTAGGAGGGCCAATATGTATGAGCCATCATATCCGTGTGTTCATTAGGAACGTCGGGATTTGGGAGACATTATCTTAATGTGTTTGTTATAATGCTCAGTATTTGGGAGCGATTAAATCCACGTGTTCGCTAGGAAGTTCTGTGTTTGGGACCCCTTATATCCGTGTGTTCACTAGAACGTTCAGTAATTAGGAGCCATTATATCCACGTGTTCATAAGGAAGTTCAACATTTTGGAGCCGTGAGCCATGAGGTTGTAAGGAAGTTCAGTATTTGGGAACCAATATATCCATGTGTTAGCTACGAACATTAGTATTTGGGAGCCAATATATAATCATGTTGTCGCTAGGAATTTTAGTATTTGGGAGCCATCATTAATGTAAGATAGCCAGGAAGGCCAGTGTAGGAGTCATTAAATCTGTGCGTTCCGGACGCAAGGAGCCAGTATGTTCAAGTGTTCGAAAGGGATACAATTACTCGTCTTCAATAACTGATGGAGAAGGGGGTCAATCCCTAGTTCGTGAACTGGATAGCGGCCGTCCTACATTCTCGTCGGATTGCTCTCCTCGTCATAATGTCACATGTTTCATTGTATCCTCGTCATAATGTCACATATTTCGTTGTATCCTCGTCATAATGTCACATGTTTCATTGTATCCTTGTTATAATGTCACATATTTCGTTGAATCCTCGTCATAATGTCACATGTTTCCTTAATGTCTGTGTTTGACTGCAATAGAAACACTCTGGTCAGAAATTGACTACGAAGCTTTCACAACGTGTCAACATAGATGTTGTCATTGAACGTCTGGGGAAACACTTGCCTGGTTCAAGAGCTGTGAGTGTCTTAGACATTGTAGAGACAGTGTTTTTCTGTGGTGATGTAAGACAGTGTTTGTCTGTGGTGATGTAAGACTGTGTTTGTCTGTGGTGATGTAAGATAGTGTTTTTCTGTGGTGATGTAAGACAGTGTTTGTCTGTGGTGATGTAAGACTGTGTTTGTATGTGGTGATGTAAGACAGTGTTTTTCTGTGGTGATGTAAGACAGTGTTTGTCTGTGGTGATGTAAGACAGTGTTTGTCTGTGGTGATGTAAGACTGTGTTTGTCTGTGGTGATGTAAGACATTGTTTGTCTCTGGTGATGTAAGAGAGTATTTTGTCTGTAGTTATGTAAGGCAGTGTCTGTGGTTATTGAAGACAGTGTTTTTCTGTGGTCATGTAAGACATTTTTTGTCTGTGGTTATGTAAAACAGTGTTTTGTCTGTGGTTATGTAAGACAGTGTTTTTTCTGTGGTTATGCAACGCAGTGTTTGTGGTTATGCAAGGCAAAGTTTGTCTGTTGTTATGCAAGACAGTGTTTGTCTATGGTGATGTAAGACAGTTTTTTTGGGTCTGTGTCTATCTAAGACAGTATCTGTGGTTATTTATGACAGTGTTTGTCTGTGGTGATGTACGACAGTATATGTCTGTAGTTATGTAAGACAGTGTTTGTGGTTGTGTAAGATAGTGTTTGTTTGTGGTAGTGTACGACAGTGTTTCTCAGTGATTATGTAAGACAGTGTTTGTCAGTGATTATGTAAGTCAGTGTTTCTCAATAATTATTTAAGACAGTATTTCTCAATACTTAGCTGGTTGTGAAATTCTTTTATTAATAGTCAAATAACCTTCGACCGTCGTGTTAACAATTTGTCTGAAGGCTGAGTGATAGCACACAAGAACTGTATCAGCATATTTGTCATAAACCAAGCTGAGTATCGAGACATCGTTCCGCTGACCCAATCATGTATCCACCAACATGCAGACTACAACCCGACGAGTAAATAACTGGTGTTCAACTTGTACAGCTTGATCCTCTGAAAGCTCAGATTGGCACCTCTAAGATTGCACGTCTAGCTGTTCAACAGGCCATGTAATTTCCTCCTTCGAGTGTCCACACATTTCACCACCCTGCGGTGGTTTGTAAACATTTCATTGTTTCCAGAAATGACTTTCCAATGGCAGGCGTGTAATATGACATGCTTGAAGATTGGAGATTTGACAGCGCGGATTCCTTGTTCCGGAGATTCAAATAAAAGGTACAACTGATAATATTTCTATTGAGACAACACTTAAATAAAAGATACTGCAGACAGTGATTCTTTCCATCTATCAACTAAAAGACACGAATGACATTATTTTTTCCCGACATCTGTATCAATTAAAAGACACGAATGACAGTATTTCGTTCCGATATCTATCAACTAAAAGACACGAATGACAGTATTTCTTTCCGATATCTATCAACTAAAGGACACGAATGACAGTATTTCTTTCCGATATCTATCAACTAAAAGACACGAATGACAGTATTTCTTTCCGATATCTATCAACTAAAAGACACGAATGACAGGTTTTCTTTCCGATATCTATCAACTAAAAGACACGAATGACAGTATTATTTCCCGACATCTATCAACGAAAAGACACGAATGACAGTATTTCTTTCGGACATCCATCATCAACTGAAAGACACGAATGACACAATTTTTTTACCCCCAGACAACCATCAACTAAAAGACACGAATGACATTATTTCTTTTGGATTCCTATCAAATAAAATATACCAATGACATCTTTGACTCCGACAACTATCACAGAACAGTGTATTTTAGCAGAAACGTGTGCTGAGAATACATGTCCCTACCGAAGTATGAACACAGACAATCGTTGAGGGCTGGAGAATTGATGCCAACCGCAATGTGATACAACCAATGAATCAAGTACCTCATGCATTTAAGCTAGAAGGGTCTTAACCGTCAAGATAGTATCGCTGTTGTGTGCGTTGAGTGCCCTTTGAATGCGTAACAGGTTCTTTCAATCATGCCTTAAAGCTGGAATTTAATTCTTGCAAAGAGTTCCATCTGTAGGCACTTGTGGGCACATGCAGTGAATTGGGAATCTGTTTCTGTCATCTGTACACCACTAATGAAGATACCAGAATATGCAGTGAATTGAGAATCTTCCTATAACATCTGTATAGCACTAATGGAGATACCAGAACATGCAGTGAATTGAGAATCTTCCTATAACATCTGTATAGCACTAATGGAGATACCAGAACATGCAGCGCAAGTGCTTCTTCACAAATCAAACAGAACAAACTCTGCTGACATTGATCCTGCGGTCTATATCTGGCATTATCATCATCATGTGCCATGCCGATAAACGTGGGTGGTCATATTTCACCTCTCACACGATCACCAGAGTCGTGGCTCAGCTCTGTGTTCTTGTCTCGACCATGTCATACGGCCAAACCATCTAGATGTTTACTTACCTGCCTGCCCTTGTTCTTTTCCTCTGAATCTTGCCAGATGTCACCAAGTTCTCTTGTTTATTTCTTCTCAAACGCACCCCAGCAATTGTGTCTGTCTACGTCTAATTTCTCTAATCAGGAAACAGTTTTCAATTGCTTCTTCCAGGACCTGAACATTACTTTTATCATTGATCAAATAATTTGTCAATCTGACATTATAAATTGGGTTATTTTCAGAGTGATCTGGCGTTCCGGTTTTAGCCGGACAGTTCCTCTACACCGCAAGGTACCTGAGTTCCGGTTTTAAATGCTTTTCCCTTGAAAACGTCCGAGTTTTATACGCTTTTCCTCTTAAAACGTCTCGGTTTTAAATGCTTTTCCTCTTAAAACTGCCCAGTTTTACATCCCGTTTACCTAAAACGTCCCGGGTTTTAGAAATCGATCAGTGATGACAAACAGATTAATTTGTCTGATTTCACTTTAACAAAAGTGACACATGTTTCCAGTCCCACTCTGAGCATTCAGTTATTTCTTGTGTATAAAGAACGGATGAAGTGAAGATGTTCACACCATAAAGCACTGAAATTAGATGTAGACAGTCACAATATTTTGGCCACGTTATGAGAAGAAATAAATTGGAGAACTTGGTGACAACTGGCAAGATCGGGGGAATGAGAACACATGGAAGGCAGAGAAGTACATACTTGGATTGCTTGGCCACGTGGTATGGTTGAGACAGTAACACTCTGGTGATCGAGTGAGATGACGAAACATGACGGCCCACGCTTAAGGACATGGCACATGATGATGATGATGATGATGAAATACTAAGCAATGTTAGTTCAGCGGTTTGCCAATGCTTTCTGAACTGTCGAAGCCTCATATCACTGAAATCAAAACAAAGCGATCTGCTTCCAATACAATCATTTCGAACTATCGACTCGGTATAACAAGACACTGCGCAACCGCTCGTCTCACTATTACCTAAACCACAGTTTTTGTCTAATACGAGTAAGTAAATACAATTACGTATTAATATAGTTTGTAATTTATTGTTACCTTACTACGTGCCATATTCACATAGTTTGTAATGTATTGTTATCTTACCACTTGCCATGTTCACATAGTTTGTAATGTATTGTTACCTTACTACTTGCCATATTCACATAGTTTGTAATTTATTGTTATCTTACCACTTGTCATGTTCACATAGTTTGTAATGTACTGTTACCTTACTACTTGCCATATTCACATAGTTTGTAATTTATTGTTACCTTACTACTTGCCATGTTCACATAGTTTGTAATGTATTGTTACCTAACTACTTGCCATATTCACATAGTTTGTAATTTATTGTTATCTTACCACTTGCCATGTTCACATAGTTTGTAATTTATTGTTATCTTACCACTTGCCATGTTCACATAGTTTGTAATGTATTGTTACCTTACTACTTGCCATATTCACATAGTTTGTAATTTATTGTTACCTTACTACTTGCCATGTTCACATAGTTTGTAATGTATTGTTACCTAACTACTTGCCATATTCACATAGTTTGTAATTTATTGTTATCTTACCACTTGCCATGTTCACATAGTTTGTAATGTATTGTTACCTTACCACTTGCCATATTCACATAGTTTGTAATTTATTGTTATCTTACCACTTGCCATGTTCACATAGTTTGTAATGTATTGTCACCTTACTACTTGCCATATTCACATAGTTTGTAATTTATTGTTACCTTACTACTTGCCATGTTCACATAGTTTGTAATGTATTGTTACCTAACTACTTGCCATATTCACATAGTTTGTAATTTATTGTTATCTTACCACTTGCCATGTTCACATAGTTTGTAATTTATTGTTACCTTACTACTTGCCATATTCACAGTTTGTAATTTATTGTTACCTTACTACTTGCCATGTTCACATAGTTTGTAATTTATTGTTACGTTACTACTTGCCATATTCACATAGTTTGTAATTTATTGTTACCTTACGACTTGCCATGTTCACATAGTTTGTAATGTATTGTTACGTTACTACTTGCCATATTCACATAGTTTGTAATTTATTGTTACCTTACCACTTGCCATGTTCACATAGTTTGTAATTTATTGTTACGTTACTACTTGCCATATTCACATAGTTTGTAATTTATTGTTACCATACCACTTGTCATATTCACATAGTTTGTAATTTATTGTTACGTTACTACTTGCCATGTTCACATAGTTTGTAATTTATTGTTATCTTACCACTTGCCATGTTCACATAGTTTGTAATTTATTGTTACGTTACTACTTGCCATATTCACATAGTTTGTAATTTATTGTTATCTTACCACTTGCCATATTCACATAGTTTGTAATTTATCGTTATCTTACCACTTGCCATGTTCACATAGTTTGTAATTTATTGTTACCTTACCACTTGCCATGTTCACATAGTTTGTAATTTATTGTTATCTTACCACTTGCCATGTTCACATAGTTTGTAATTTATTGTTACGTTACCACTTGCCATGTTCACATAGTTTGTAATTTATTGTTATCTTACCACTTGCCATGTTCACATAGTTTGTAATTTATTGTTACCTTACCACTTGCCATGTTCACATAGTTTGTAATTTATTGTTATCTTACCACTTGCCATGTTCACATAGTTTGTAATTTATTGTTATCTTACCACTTGCCATGTTCACATAGTTTATACATATACATATATGAGAAGTGCACAAGACTTAGGCACAATGGGCATATTATCATCATTATCATACAGATCTCGGTCTTTGTTGTTCTGGATCAACTTTGCTGATGACATTCCTCCATGCCACCGTAATTTCTCTTGGTCTGTCTCTGCCTCTCCTCCCCTCGATCTTTCCAGTTGTCAGGATGTT
Source organism: Cepaea nemoralis (assembly GCA_014155875.1). Lineage (NCBI taxonomy): Eukaryota > Metazoa > Mollusca > Gastropoda > Stylommatophora > Helicidae > Cepaea > Cepaea nemoralis. Next base: position 230,905 of record JACEFZ010027861.1, read on the forward strand.
CTCCAATGCCTCTCTTCTCTTCACATAACCAAAGAAAGCTGTTTGTATTTTTTCTTATTGTTGTATATAATGGTATTGTTTCATTAGCCTTTTTCAGGCAATCGTTGTCTGGTATTCCAAGAAATTCGCAACATTCGTCTCAGAAACCACATCTCTGTTGCTTCCAAGTTCTTCCTAATTTGTTCATTTACATTCCAATATTCACTGCCATACAGTAAAACAGGTTCTATATAGGACTTCAGCACTCTCTTTCTTACATTCATTGATAGTGAATGGGCATATAGTGCCAGACATGTGTGTATAGACCTACCGCTACTCGATAGGCCAAGTCATGAGGATCACGTCGGCAGCCTTGACTTCTCAAAACATGACCTGGGAGCCAGTTTAGGCTGGGTCCACCTGGGAGCTCGTTTCAAATGTAAACATGCTCCACCGTGCGGATTCGAACTCATGATAATCGCACCGGAAGGCGATGTCTAGCCACTACTCTACCGTGTCTCCGGATACGTTGTTATAGAGGTAAATATTAATTAGCATGATATGTAGGTGAGTACTAATTATTAGATTGTATGTATGTAAGTAACAATGTTAGAAGGTAGATGTTCATGTACATAAATCAGAAGAAATACACATGCTGAGCTACATAATAGGGTAGTGTTAATGCGTGCGTGCATGTGCGTGCATGCGCTGGAAGCCAGACAAGTCAACAGCAGAAGCACGGGTGGTAGCATCAGCTGAAATGCCAGTGAACACCCGTCCACTAGAGCCCCTTCAAACTGAAAGGCTGATATTCGAACAATATCGATCTCGTCTGATCACATGATTGCTCAAGCACGAGCGTGCAAAAGGGTATCTTGCTTGTGAGTAGGGCAAAAAACACCAGCAGATGCGAGAGAGCGGGAGAGAATGTCTTGACATACATTTCCAAGCGATTCCAACAATTCATTAAGCAGAGGTGATAAAACACGACTGAGTCTTCTAGCGTGGAATGTCATGTGATCTCTTTACCAGTACCTGAGAGCTGGTATAGTCACGTGGTTGTCCAGACTGTTATGTCAGACATGGGACAGAGCATCGAACTTACAGAGATGGTTTCGAGTAGTCTGTGTCCTCATTCAGCTGCTGTGTTGGATATTACAAACTCTTCTGGCGTTATTTGTAAGTCAGGATGTTAGAATAGATGTAATACATGTGTTTATATTCGTGAGTCTGTGGCGATGGAGTTGGCGATGGAATTCATACTCCGGCACACTGAGTTCGAAACACAGCTGAGGGCAATTTCGAAGCAGACCGCCCTGCGCTGGTTTTAATACAATGGTATGAGTGCCGATCGTGAAGAATGCTATGGCAAACTACTGAACGTAAGCTTGCCAAGAAATCATGCATGTGTATATTCCTGGAGAGTTGAGGGTCAGGGTTCTATTCCTCTATATCCACCACATACCAAGTCTTGTAACAGGACGTTGCTGAGTGTATGTGAAGTGTTCGGACCATCCCCTGCTTGTGGCCTGACCGCATGGAACCATGTGACCAGTCTTTCCCTCTCGTAGCGAACGACTAGCGCGGGCTGGAACTCTGGCCAAACAGCGCTTATGATGTTGTCACCGTGACGTGCTAGACATGACAGCAACGTGTCTGTGATATTGTCACCGTGACGTGCTAGATATGACAGCAACGTGTCTGTGATATTGTCACCGTGACGTGCTAGATATGACAGCAACGTGTCTGTGATATTGTCACCGTGACGTGCTAGATATGACAGCAACGTGCCTGTGATATTGTCATCGTGACGTGCTAGACATGACAGCAACGTGCCTGTGATATTGTCAGCGTGACGTGCTAGACATGACAGCAACGTGCCTGTGATATTGTCACCGTGACATGCTAGACATGATAGCAACATGCCTGCTGTCCCTCTGTATGGCAAGTCTTTTTGTTGACCTGAGGTACAATAGAGACAACATATTCTGGTCTGTACACAGCGTGGGGACTGCCTAGGCTATGAGCTTTTCTTGGCAAGCGTCCTTTGTTCAGTCGCGATAGCACAGTGACTGCGAGCTTTTCTGCTGGTCCACTGGAAAAGTTGTCCATTCCCCACGGAAGCAGGAATTTGTTTCATCTAACTGACCTAGACACCCAGTTAGATGATCCAGTCTAACATGGATACATGGGATCTTATGGGAAGTAAAGCCGACCGATGTGATATTGATCACATCAGTCACCCAGTGCCTACTGGTCTGTCAATATATGGGCTAACAGCATATAGCCAATACTTGGAATAGGGTTATTGCCATTAGTGTACCGGGAGTCCTGTCCCGAGACAGCTGTCATAGTACAACTATCTTAATGATAGTTACTTAAATAAACACACGTATTTTTGTTTGGCGCTCACAGAAGGAGAAGAAAGAAGTAGAGACTAGAGGACGCACTAGACAACATAACATGTGAAAGCTATAGTTACCGACCGGGATTCGAACCTGTCACCTCCAAATGGCGGCAGTGCCTTGCTGCAGGAACAAGTGTAATTCCCAAATTGATATCCTAATGATAATACCGTGAAGCTGTTATATCGTCTCTTACAACATGGAACCATTGGTCTGTGAATGGAAGACAGTAAACGTAGTGCCTATATCCAGGCTTGGCCATGCGAATGGTATGGGAAAAGTCCCATGGGATGGGAAAATAAACATTTGTATTTCCCATGGGACAACATGGGACAGTATCCATGTCATAGCAACTTGATCTACGTCAGAGCTACCCTTAATTGTGTTTATTTTTTAAAAACCGTTTTAAAGCCTTTCATCCTTCTTTTTTCTTTATATATATATTTGTATCTATTCCTTATCTTGTGGTGGGACACCGGATAAATACATTAATAAACATAGCCTTTTATTATATAAGATTACATTTTGGTGCGTCACCAGCAAAAATAGAAGACATGGTCAAGTCAGTTGTTGCTAAGAAGAAAGGGAATGTGGACACCAATAAATGGGCCAATGATTGGATCGCTTTTTCTCAGTCTGTTGTTCCAACTGTTATTTCATTCATCAAAGATGTAAATCTTTCGTCTGAATCATCTGCTGTATGTAAAGTAGCAGGAATAGTAGAACAAAAGCCGAAAAGTGATTTTGACTTATTTTTTGATCCTCCACCAAACAAAGCACTTATGTTTGATGACCCCAGAAACAAATGTCTTGAGATGAAGTCACCGTGTTTCAAAAATTATGGCAACCAACTTCACAACCATTAAATTATTGGGAAAATGAACATAGGTTTCCACTGCTAAAAGCAAGTGCGAAAATTGTTTTGGCCATACCAGTTGGTTACTTACGGGGGTATGTGAGCAGTCGCTCAGAAAGCAATGGCAAACTACTGGGTGTAATCTTGCCAAGATATCATCAATAGCGGTAAAATGCTGGTGTTGACAGCGATGTCATATAAATAGGATATGCGGGGGTGGGGGGGGGGGGAAAGTGTCATCAGCAGCAGTCGAGCGCTTATTTAGTGCAGCTGGATTGTTGTTGAGTAAGTTACGAAAACGGATGTTACCAGCTCTCATTATAAACTCTGTGTATATCAAATTTGCATGTAAGATGAGAATTGTCGAAATGGTTAAGGGATTTTTTTTTTTTAGCATATCCTTTACAGAACTTAGCTGTCAACACCAGCATCTTTCAGCTGTATGTTGATCTCTTGGCAAGATTACGCTCAGTAGTTTGCCATTTCTTTCTGAGCGGCCGGCTCACATACCCCGTAAGTTACCGATGCGATTCGAACCACTGCTGGTTAGGGGATTACCTGGGTTAATTAAATTATTGGAAACAGTCGATCAGCAGGAAATTGATAATGTGCTGAATGAGCAGAGTGACCCAGAAACAGAATGAGAGTGTCAGTCAGAATGACACTGAATTGTCATATTTAGTTTATACTTTTTTAAAATAAAATACTCTTGAATGTTAATATTAATAAATTATCTCGTTTTACATGTCTCTTTGTACGTGTAGTCCTATTTAGTAGACACTAAACCTAAACTTTCATAAATTTCATAATGTTATTTTAACTGAATTCCATATTAATAGTATAATGAGAATCCCATGGGAAGGGATGGGATGGGACGGAAAAGGTATAAATTACTATGGGATGGGACAGAAAAATATGTCCCATGGACAAGCCTGCCTATATCCCTACTAGTTTGTGATAGGAAGACAGCGTGTGTAGCCGGTGGACGTATTGATACTATTTTCATTAGTTTCCGAAGGGAAGACCGCATGTATGACCAGTAAATATAATGCCGATATTTTCGCTAGTTTGTGACGGGCAGACAGAGTGTATGGCCAGTAAACTTAGTGCAAAACATCTCCATTAGTTTGTGACTGGAAGATATCGTGTGTAGCCAGTAAACTTAATGCTAACATGTCCATTAGATTGTGACGGGAAGACATTGTGTGTGACCAGCTAATTTAGTGCTAACATATCATTTAGTTTGTGGCTTGAAGACAGCGTGTGTGGCCAGTAAACTTAGTCCTAACATATCCATTAGATTGTGATGGGAAGATAGCGTGTGTGATCAGTGAACTTAGTGCTAACATGTCTGTCATATAGCTTCCCTGGGGGTGAAGGGAACAGGCTATCGCATTTATTTATGAATACCTATTCATACACATAATCTTCTCCCGTGTGTTGCCGGGGCCCATAAGGGAAGCAAAGAATAGCAACACTGTAGCCTACCACGCATGTCGTAAGAGGCGACTAAGGAGGCTTGATGGTTCCGGTCGCCCTGCTACTGAGTGAGTGCGTGGCGCGACACTGTGAGCTGTGAGTTTCGTGTGAAATGCTTTTGAATTTGCCCGAGGTTTTTTGGAACGTGGCTGCATGTTCGGAGCGATGGCATTTGGCTATGTCCCAGAGTTGACCGGTTTTTGCCTTATGCAGAAATGCGTGGCTGCTGGGCTTCTGGTTGACTGCCACTGCCATCGACGATGAACTGTATTTTCGTGGACTGTGTGGGTCAACATCTAGGAAACATCCAGATGGGAAAATGACTGTTGATTCCATCAGAGATAAACTGGATGTTTCGTGGGGGACTATTGTGTTGACATTCTGGCGGCAGCATTATGCACAGTGTATCTGTGCGGGCTGTTGTTTGTCGAGACTCCTGTCTTTTCCACTTTTCACATTGGACAGTGGGGAGCGTTTTATGTGATATTCACTGGCACAGGAACGGAGCATAATGGGGACGACCCGTTGCTGTGAAGTTGGAACCGTGACTAACTAACTAACTAACATATATCTCTATTTTTATTTATATATGTATATGTATATATCTCGGGATGACTTCAGATCTGGGACTGGGACACTTTCAGTCTGCGACCCCACCAGTCTTCAGATACCTATCTCTCTCACAACCAACCAAGGGATGTTACCCTTTCAAACATCGTCCTGAACAAATGATGCAACTCCGGTATCTACAAACTCAACGATAAAAGTGTATTGTACAAAGGAAAGTGAAGATAATGTGGATGTAGTGCAGATCTGTCTGGTGTGCCAATTGCTACACGACAGTCAGCTGAGGAAGCCACATGAAGAAGGTCATCATGGTACAATGCTAATGTCAGAGTTCCACATAAGACGGTAATGTCACTTATCTTCTTAGTGTAGGACCTCAGTCTTTGACCAGACAGAACCTCCTCCGAATTGTGGCCCGTTAGGATAATGACACTGGGAATCTGAGCGTGTGTCCAAATGAAACACTGAATTTCCATTCACATTTCCATCAGGTAGATACCTCACTCATAGGTGCACAATTTTAGTAGCACAGTTTATGAATTACAGTTTATCAAAGCACAATGTTCAGTGCTAAATTTTCCTTAGAACATTGTTCCTGGTTAAAGTCACAAGGCCTAAAGTCTTTGGCTATATTTATTATCAAGAATATCATCCGTTTGAAATAAGTGTGGATTTATATCATCGATAGTTGAGTGGTGGTCGAATAGGTCATGAGTGGCACACACGGACAATCACTCGAACAGTATACTTGCCCAGGCGTTGTTTCTATCTTAAACTTGTTGTTTAGTCATCCTGGACGACTGACTGGGTAGTGGGCAGTATGATCACCTCACGTTGACTGGTTTGTCCAGACTGCTGATGCTGGCACAGAATGATGGTTTTACTGACTGTCCATCACTCCTCTCCGGAAGGTAGAATCTGGAAAAAATGACACAGGCAACCCTCGGTGAGAATCACGTGACCACGACTCATCATATGGGGATAGACAGCATCTTTGTACTCAGAGAGTGAATCACCTCTACAAGATGGGCGGTGGTTCAATTACAGGCCATGCCTCAGGGTCAGAGAAAGAATAAGGTCTGGGGTCTGAAAAGCAGCTGAACAGAACATCTGTTTCCCTGAACTGGGGATAGAGTGAACCCACGGTAATTGGTCATGAGTGTCTGTGGCCCAGTTCCCCAAAGGAAGTCTTCTAATGACATACAGGGTTAGAGGGTCTACAGTACCCATGGGCAAGATGGCCCTGAAGGAGGGCCGTTGGCAAAACCCCCTTCCATCCATTCCCAGGTGGTCATGCTTTCCCCAGTTCATCCCCCCTGCAACCATCAGACATGTATGTAGCATCACTTCTCCTTCCTTCCCCTCCCCGTTGTTCCCCTCACAGGAACCCACTATATGTTAGGACGGTAGTCCGTTAAGGAGACCTTGAACACTAAGTGTATGAGGAAGGCAAAGAAAAAAAAACCAGCAGTCGTCCTGACAAAAGACGCGAACTTCAACACACGCGGGATCGCTCAAATGACAGTCAATTCGACCGCGTACATTCCCAAGAGATTCGTCTTGACCTGCCGAGTCGGAGGATATATTACACGATAGGGTTTTAGTTACGCCGTCACCGACTTCCGGTTTTGTCGACTACGTCTGAGTTCCAAGGCGGCCCAGTAGTGTCATCAAATCCCAAACATTTAGGGCACTCCCATTTCCCCACAAACAATTTCTGGCAAACAAGACAAGTCATGCATTATTTGGCCTGTCTCGGCAATGCACTGTTGGCAAAATGCCAGGAATTTTAGTCGTCATGTAAACAGGCCTGTTCCGTTATGGAAAATTACAGGCTCGCCCTTGACCTACGGCAACAGTCGTGGCATGCAATCTGCACATCGGGTATTTGATTCAAGAATGGTAGCATTCTTACCTTTCGTTTGGCAATGCAGTTAGAAGCATGGAGCCTAGTCCCACTTGGGAACGTTATGTCTACAGTCTTCAAACTATGTTGACACTGGAAACAATTTCTTCAATTCGCTGCAGCCAGACAGAGGTTCGCCAGCCGGCCAGACAACCATCAGTTCTCCCAGCACCTAGCTAGCTTGCTGCGATTGCGCAGTTAAGATACTACTTCCGGTGTCATCACCCAGAATCCATGGGCCGTAATCCTCCACTTCCTTATGGGTAAAATTACTTGGATTATCTCCCTTTGACCACAAACGGTGCTATAAATCGTGAACTTTGTCGTAGGCAGTGAGATCTCGTGTATCTGGTCAATTCCGCATTTCCTGGTCGCATTCTCCAGGCGCATTTTGTGACAATGTCCATCAGATTGTGACAGCGAGACAGCGTGTGTGGCCAATAAACTTAGTGCTAACATGTTCATTAGATTGTGACGGCAAGACAGCGTATGAAGCCAGTACACTTTGGGCGACAAATCCTTAAGTTTGAGACAGGAAGAAAGTGCGTAGTAAGTGTGATTTAGAGAAGTTTGGTTTCGTTGTTAGGTGGTTAAACTGCTGAAAGATCCCCTGTAACAACGTACAACCTATAACAATGTCTACCCTTAATCTAGTCAATATTGAGTATACGTCTCCTCTTCTAGTAGATGCAAGTTGATCGCGCATTTAATACATTCCACTCAGTGCGGCTTCTGGATATGAGACACTACTACTATAGTAGGTCAATATATGGCTTGCGTTTTATTCCAGTACGTATACCTGCCGCCCCTGTGGTCATAGGTTCCAGCTCACATCTAAACACAATTCGAAAATTGACCTGAACTTACAGATCGACCCATCCTACCATGGGTACCTGGGAAAACCTTGGGAAGTAAAGGCAGAAGACGTTTTATTGATCACATTATCCCTAGAATCACGATTGATCACATCAACCCTAGAATCACGACTGGTCTATTAAAATTATGAATTAGCACCGTACAGCCAAGACGCCTATGTGTTTGTTAACTTCCATTCCAGTATTTCCCCCAGTCACATGTGACAGTTTATGTGTTGACGTGGTGGTCGTATTGTCAGTGGTAAGTCATGTGACAGACTGTGTGTTAACCTGATGGTTGTATTGTCAGTGATAAGTAGACAGTAAGCCACGAACTTAACGATTCTGCTACCAGCCACAAATGGCCGAATGTTGACTCCGGAAAAATGGGCTTTAAAATAACAGTGTTGGGTGTCTATGGTTGGGGTGAAAGCTGAGCAGTTCGTGATCACTCACAGTCAGACAACCTGACACCGTGGATTGAGATCCCCGAACTATCTTAAGGGGTGAAACCTGAATATTATATAAAAGCTCAGAGAGAGAGAGAAAGAGAGAGAGAGAGAGAGAGAGAGAGAGAGAGAGAGAGAGAGAGAGAGAGAGAGAGAGAGAGAGAGAAGGAGAGAGAGACCGTGAGCAAGAGACTAAGAGCGAGAGAGAGACCGAGAGCGAGGGAAGTAGAGAAAGAGAGAAATTGAGGGAGTTAGAGAGAGAGAGAGAGAGAGAGAGAGAGAGAGAGAGAGAGAGAGAGAGAGAGAGAGAGAGAGAGAGAGAGAGAGATTGCTGAGAGCCACCGTCGTACTGTCTGTATTACCCCACTGGTTGTGTTCTGTCATGGGATGCAGCCCCTACCGTACTGTCTGTATTACCCCACTGGTAGTGTTCTGTCATGGGATTCAGCCAGTACCGAACTGTCTGTATTACCCCACTGGTAGTGTTCTGTCAAGGGGTGCAGCCCCTACCGTACTGTCTGTATTACCCCACTGGTAGTGTTCTGTCATGGGGTGCAGCCTCTACCGTACTGTCTGTATTACCCCACTGGTTGTGTTCTGTCATGGGGTGCAGCCTCTACCGTACTGTCTGTATTACCCCACTGGTAGTGTTCTGTCATGGGGTGCAGCCTCTACCGTACTGTCTGTATTACCCCACTGGTTGTGTTCTGTCATGGGATGCAGCCTCTACCGTACTGTCTGTGCACCCCGCTGGTTGTGTTCTGTCATGGGATGCAGCCCCTACCGTACTGTCTGTATTACCCACTGGTAGTGTTCTGTCATGGGATGCAGCCCCTACCGTACTGTCTGTATTACCCCACTGGTTGTGTTCTGTCATGGGATGCAGCCTCTACCGTACTGTCTGTCCAAACCGCTGGTTGTGTTCTGTCATGGGATGCAGCCTCTACCGTACTGTCTGTATTACCCACTGGTAGTGTTCTGTCATGGGATGCAGCCCCTACAGTACTGTTTGTATTACCCCACTGGTAGTGTTCTGTCATGGGATGTAGCCTCTACCGTACTGTCCGTATTACCCCACTGGTAGTGTTCTGTCATGGGATGCAGTCTCTACCGTACTGTCTGTATTACCCACTGGTAGTGTTCTGTCATGGCATGCAGCCTCTACCGTACTGTCTGTATTACCCACTGGTAGTGTTCTGTCATGGGATGCAGCCCCTACCGTACTGTCTGTATTATCCCACTGGTAGTGTTCTGTCATGGGATGCAGCCCCTACCGTACTGTCTGTATTACCCCACTGGTAGTGTTCTGTCATGGGATGTAGCCCCTACCGTACTGTCTGTATTACCCCACTGGTAGTGTTCTGTCATGGGATGCAGCCTCTACCGTACTGTCTGTATTACCCACTGGTAGTGTTCTGTCATGGGATGCAGCCTCTACCGTACTGTCTGTATTACCCACTGGTAGTGTTCTGTCATGGGATGCAGCCCCTACCGTACTGTCTGTATTACCCCACTGGTAGTGTTCTGTCATGGGATGCAGCCTCTACCGTACTGTCTGTATTACCCACTGGTAGTGTTCTGTCATGGGATGCAGCCTCTACCGTACTGTCTGTATTACCCCACTGGTAGTGTTCTGTCATTTGATGCAGCCTCAACCGTACTGTCTGTATTACCCCACTGGTAGTGTTCTGTCATCGGATGCAGCCTCTACCGTACTGTCTGTATTACCCACTGGTAGTGTTCTGTCATGGGATGCAGCCAGTACCGAACTGTCTGTATTACCCCACTGGTAGTGTTCTGTCATGGGATGCAGCCTCTACCTTACTGTCTGTATTACCCCACTGGTAGTGTTCTGTCATGGGGTGCAGCCTCTACCGTACTGTCTGTATTACCCACTGGTAGTGTTCTGTCATGGGATGCAGCCTCTACCGTACTGTCTGTATTACCCCACTGGTAGTGTTCTGTCATGGGATGTAGCCTCTACCGTACTGTCTGTATTACCCCACTGGTAGTGTTCTGTCATGGGGTGCAGCCTCTACCGTACTGTCTGTATTACCCCGCTGGTTGTGTTCTGTCATGAGATTCATGTGTGCAAATACCCTACCCCAGGGGTCTGCGTGGCGAAGTAGCCATTCTCATGTCAAGGGCTACGGACATCGCCCGTTAGTGTATGGATACCTCGGTTCATGAGTGCACTTTATTATCGGAAAACACTTAGGATCGTCGCCGGAGGTAACGAGTTGGTGCTCTTTGCGACTCTTTCGGCAGGCCGCTCTGTAGACATATTGGTAGAACCCGGTGCCATGAAGTCGATTCTCCTGCCTGTCCGTCTTTTTTTTTTTTATAATCGTAATACACGCCAGCGTTATGAACGCTGGCTGCTTGTTTGCCCGCTTCTTGTGTGTGTGTGTGTGTGTGTGTGTGTTTGTGTGTGTGTTTGTGTGTGTGGGTGTGTGTGTGGGTGGGTGTGTGGGTGTGTGTGCGTGTGGGTGTGAGTGTGTGAGTGTGTGTGCGTGTGTGCGTGTGTATGAATGTTTGTGCAAAAGTTTGGTGTTAATTTGGTTATATTACATTACAGTGGAGGTCAGCATGGCCGAATGGATAGGAGCAGGCGTTCTTAGACATCCGTTGTGCTGATGCCGAGGTAGCGGTTTCAACCTCTGCACCGGTCACTTGACTTCTCGTCCTTGAAATTGGGACGTAAATTACAAATACCTCTGAAGTTTGAGTGGGTTTGCCTGATAGCAAGGGACACTGGTAATAGGGAAAACAAATCCACACACAAACATCAGTCCAGTGCACAAGAAGTAGTAGCATGTGAATGGACTAGGCATGAGTTCATATCCAACAAACGTAAACTAAACAACCAACATAACATTGTAGTCAGTAGTAGAATTGTAGTCAGTGTACTTGCAAGTTATATGACAGCCAGCGTATCTGTTCTTTGATTACACCATCAGAATGATCTTGACTGCCGCACGTTAAAAAAACCACTTTGGGATGTGTTCATGCGGTGGGGTGAAACACTGCTATGGATGCCGAGGCTTAATAGTGTATAATAACAGATAAGGGAAGTAACGACTGCAGCACGATTATAACAATGCAAAATAAAAAACAGTTTCGTTCATTCATCATGTGCCATGCCGATAAGCGTGTGCGGTCATGATTCACCATCCCACTCAATCACCAGAGTCGTGGATCAGCTCGGTGTTCTTGTCTCGACCATACCACATGGTCAAGCCACCCAGATATTTACTTCTTTGCCTTCCCCTTGTTTTGTTTCCCTCGATCTTGCCAGTTGTGATCAAGTTCTCCAATTTATTTCCTATCATAACGAGACCAAAAATTGTTGACTGTCTACGTCTAATTTCTCTAATCAAAGTACGATTTTCATTTGTTTATTGTAGGATTTGATAATTGGTTTTTCTGTTTGTCCATGATGTTCTTTGCATTTTCATCAGAAACCTTATTTTCACAGCCATCATATGTTTTTTTTTAATTTTTAGTTGGTCTGCTCCTTGCCCACGCTTCACAACCATACAAAAATACAGGTTCTATGTATCATCTCAACACTATATTTCTCATTGCAAATTAGATATTTTTATTGGTCAGTAAGTTTTCCATCTACGAAAAAGCTACCTTCGTCTTGTCTATTCTTGCTACAATCTCCTCAAAAACAGTTTGGCGCGTGTACCTCCTGCGAAAGTGTGATATAGTAAACACAGACACAGTGTACACCCCATACAACAAACTCCAATACGGCAAACGTAAATCGCAGGGGGAAACATATCAATGATAACACAAACATAAGATCACAATTTGTTATACCACGACACAATGGATCGACGTTTCAATCATAGTAATCGTCACCAGGAACGTCACAAACAGATATCAAGAAAATCATGAAATTAGAAAAATTAATTCAAATTGAAAACAGAAACAGTATGGGTATGACACGTTGCTAGGCTATTGCACATATATCTTATATTTTAATTATATTGTGTATTAGCAGGGCATACGTTGTTTCCTAGTACTTTACATTGTCACTATATCCTTCCATTGTCATGTTATGTCAATATAATAGTAAACATTTGGCTGTGCCTTTCTCGATCTGACAGCACCCGTATTTAGTTCTACATTTCTCGATTTGACATTATAGTACATAAACTACTGTGAATTATTACTATCAGCGGATGTGGTTCATCAGTTCTTCCCCATTTCCGTTTTAAGACATCGGTTTATATTTAATTTATATTCGTTTATTGTGTGTTATGATATACTTATAATACATTTTTATTTAGTAATATTCGTGCTGTTCTTGGCAAAGATTGTCATAACCGAAACTCTACTTCTTGGTCCACGCTGTTGTAACTCTTTTCTTGGTCCACGCTGTTGTATAAGTGTCGGATAAATAGTTGATGGCTCAACCCCAAAGAGATCAAGGATCCAGAGTTCCTCTTTCTCAATGTGATCCTGCCCGTTAAAATTAATCTAGCGGTTACTGGCTCAATGATTTGAGACCATTAAATAGAGTTTTGGAGAACCAAGGAATACCTCAAGGAAAAAATGAAATTTTTACTGAATATCCTAAATGTCCTTAGGGATGGTTCCTTGCCTCTCCTCTACCAACTAAATAATTAATCTAGGGTAATTGCTTACAATAATTTTACTGTGACAAGAGAACTCTCAAAAGAGAAAATAACCTGCAATTTTCATCATGTATTATATATATAAATGGAACTATTGATTATACATGTAATAACATACAACAATCAATGCATTACAATTTCAATATTATTTACATAGTTATTTCTAACTAATTATCTATCTCCTGGCTGTGCCACTGTATCATACATTGTCCTCAGTGTTGCAACCGGTTTTACTTATGATTATTGGGCCTCTTCTGCTGGCCTAATTCGAATCTGTGGAAAGAAACTGGGTACACCCTGGTTGGTTTCCCATCCAGTTCTTGGATCTCGGTAGCATTAAGTCAGAGAAGAATATTCTGGAGAGTTCTTTTATTATTTCCCCGGTTTTATTTAATCTTTTAGCTCACTGTGTTTCTTCCACCTATACCTAGGGAAAGGATATTTAATACCTCTCTTGGAAAAGTGGTGAAAATTGGCAGGAAGTTGCTTTGGAATAACATTTGGCCTCACTATCTCAGCTTCCTCACTCAGTTAAGTGGCTACTGCATTCAGTCAAGCTGCTACAACTACTTTCACAAAGTGCTGCATTCACAAAGTCAGGTCTGGATAATGACCACTACCTGAAATTTTAGCATCACATAATTCTAATGATATCATAAATATGACATTAGAAATGAAATGCAAAAACCTAAGAACACAACAAGTGAAAACAATAAAATGAATCTTGTTCTTAGAGAAAATAAACATAGAAGAAAGATAGTCTTGATGTTCTCAATTTGTTATCAGTATTATCACAAACATAGTTGTTTGCTCTCGCTCCAATCTTCCACTTTCAGGTGTTCAAGGTTTAACTAGCAGATGTGCAATTCCATCTTCACGTATGCCTGTCCTCAGGACTATAGTTTAAGTAATACCTTGAGTGATTTGGAATTTGACAATTATGTTGACCATTCTCTTCTGTACATAGTTTTGTTCTCTACATCTTTTTCTATTCAGGAAAAGGGTCTCATACATTAAGGGCTTTTAAAAATCAGTCCCCACTGTAATGAGTGTTTGTTTATAAGCAATATAAGTACATTATGGTATCCATTCTTGTATAGTATTCAGGTGAATTCTTTTTTAGTCCAAAGTTTTACAGAGAGTATATTCCCCATTCTTCACCGTCTCTATACTAAGATTGTACTTCAGCTATCCGCATCATCATGCTTATTATAATCATTCTCATCATCATCATGATTACATTATTATTCTTACGATCATCATCATGCTCATTATAATCATTACATCAACATCATGCTCATTATAATCATTACATCATCATCATGCTCATTATAATCATTACCATTATTATCATAATCATTACAATCGTCATCATCATCCTTGTAGTACATTATTATCATTAAACTAGACCATATGCGTTAACAGGAGTGACATGAACTACAAAGAGGGATTTTGCTTAAATACAAACAGATGCTGGTCGCATGCGTAATGTATGATATTGGTTGTGTCGTGCTTAGCGCACAAAACTAGATGATTATAGCATGAATGATATTTTATACACAGTGTTGTTATGCGCCGGAGTTTATGGGTTACGCCGAACCAGTTCTCTGGTGATAGTCATGGCATTTCACATCAAGTTGCCGGCTATCCTGAGATTGACTGTTGGCCTATACTCCCTCTCTCTCAGCCTGTAACTTCACTCACTCACTCAAACTCCTTATGTATCAGTTAACATATCCATCTGTGCATGTGGGGTCAATTCACTCCTCTCAGACATCATTCATATGTATGGATGATCATTTCTCTCATCTATCAGATATCATTCATATGTGCATGGATGATCATTCTCTCATCTCTCATCATTCATACTTGCATGTAAGATAAGTAGCTAGACTTATGTGTTTTCGCAATGATAACTTTAAATGTTAACACCATTGACATCACAATGAGATCTCACCCATTCATCAGACACAATCATATCTGTATGGATGACAATCATGCATATGTAGGTGCTTTACACAGAATACATTCACATCTGTTTAACAATGATGAAACACACATGACACAAGCATGCTCTTCAATGACATAGACATGTGATCATTAGGCACACTTATGAAATTCACCCAGGATTTAGCAACATGAAATCAATGAGTCACCACATGCTCTCATCAACTACATACAATTTATGTGATATACTCAATCCATATTCAGGCATTATGAATCTTAACCATTCTAACATGCCGGTTGACTAAGTATTATTATTGTGTGGCACAAATATTACTTCCCCATGTTTACAACATTGAAATACATTTGACTCACCAATTGGTTGCTTTAACTCAACACACAAAATTATGATCCCTGTAGAATCTATTTGGTTCTCATGTGTTCATGAAATATAAGAAACTATTTGTTTGTTCATGTGCTTATGTATAAAAAGTAAATCTACTGACTATACCCATTACACTAATTTCTCTATCAGTGCTGGCACATTTAAATGAGTTTCCTCTGACCAGTGTGGGTACATGCACCATATGTACTTACCACTGTACTAAGAATTCTGAGTTTCCTTAAGTCTTAAGTTACTCTAATTCATTGTAGATTGAGTTTCATGCTTAAGAAATAAAATGTATAACATGTGTCTAATGTTTTATACATTAACTAAGTTGTTTAGCTGGGAGAAAATAAAACACTGTAGTTTTCTCCTAATGTACAGTTTATCTTATGACTATGATAACTGAGTATAATATTATTTAGTTTCTACTAGATTAATTTCTTAAGAACTCACCATTCTAAATCATTGTAGATTGAGTTGCTTAAGAAATAAATGTACAACTTGGACTAATGCTTATACATTAAATCAGTTGTTTACTTTGGGAGAAAATAAAACTCACTATGGTTATCCTTAATGAATAGTTTATCTATAACTATAACAATTAAATATATTATAATTACTTCTTAAGAACTCACCACACGTGTTCAACAAGTCGACTTACCAACTCCTCTTCTGGGAAAAAGACTCACACTAATCTAAGATTTAAATGAATATCATATTCACCTCATCCGAACAAGACGGCTTCACAACACGTGTCAACAGTTGACATCACCAAGAAGTAAGGTCATAGATTTGGTTGTTTCCAAATACTGGCTGCTGGATGTATGGTCCTTCTTCTCTTTAGACAATTTTCTCACTTAGTCGTGGCGAGTTAAGAAGCTACCATTCCGCAGGCACATCTTGGTTTGTGACCAGTCGCTGTTTTGTTGGTACAATGAGGCCGGAAACCGATTGTAGCTGTTTATATCTCAGCTTCCTCCGTTTCGTGTTTTACTTTCCCGTGGACAATGAGTCTGTCCTTGTAAAATATAAGATTGTAGTAACATGAAACAAACTTAGTATTGTTGGCGGTGAACTCTGATTTTGTCGTCCTGGAAATAATTGACGCGATGTTACGTTTGTGAAAATACATTATATCACAATAAGCTAGTTCATCTTCTTGGCCCACGCTGTTGTAGTTCTTTTTCTCGGTCCACGCTGTTGTAGTTCACATTCTGGGTCCACGCTGTTGTAGTTCACATTCTGGGTCCACGCTGTTGTAGTTCATCTTCTGGGTCCACGCTGTTGTAGTTCATCTGCTGGGTCCACGATGTTAGTTCTCTCTTTTTTTTTTTTAGACCATGCTGTTGAAACTCTACTTCTCATCCGCTGTTGTAACTCTTCTTCTTAGCCGAGGCTGTTGTTATTTTTCTTGGCATCCGCTGTTGTTATTCTTCTTGACATCTGCTGTTATTCTTCTTGGCATCTGCTATTGTTATTCTTTTTGGCCTTTGCTGTCGTTATTCTTCTTGGTGCACGCTGTTGTTATTCTTCTTTGTCCACGCTCATGTTATTCTTCTTCTTGGTCCAAGCTGTTGTAACTCTTCTTCTTGGTCCAAGCTGTTGTAACTCTTCTTCTTGGTCCAAGCTGTTGTAACACTTCTTCTTGGTCCAAGCTGTTGTAACTCTTCTTCTTGGTCCAAGCTGTTGTAACTCTTCTTCTTGGTCCAAGCTGTTGTAACTCTTCTTTTTGGTCCAAGCTGTTGTAACTCTTCTTCTTGGTCCAAGCTGTTGTACCTCTTCTTCTTGGTCCAAGCTGTTGTAACTCCTCTTCTAGGCCCACACTGTTGTAATTCTTGTTTTGTTTTTGGTCTACAGCATTTTGAGAAATGTTCTGCAAAATCCCAGCACAAGCGCCCCAGTTCTCTTCTCTATGTGGTTGTGACGTGGTCCATGACTCACATTTTTGTGGTTGTGACGTGGTCCATGATTTACATCTATGTGGTTGTGACGTGGTCCATGACTCACATCTATGTGGTTGTGACGTGGTCCATGACCCATCTTTGTGGTTTTGACGTGGTCCATGTTGGTGTGATGTGGTCCATGACTCACATCTATGTGGTTGTGACGTGGTCCATGACACACATCTATGTTGTTGTGGTGTGGTCCATGACTCACATTTTTGTGGTTGTGATGTGGTCCATCACTCACATCTTTGTGGTTGTGACGTGGTCCATGACTCACATCTATGTGGTTGTGGCGTGGTCCATCACTCACATCTTTGTGGTTGTGACGTGGTCCATGACTCACATCTTTGTAGTTGTGGTGTGATCCATGACTCACATTTTTGTGGTTGTGATGTGGTCCATCACTCACATCTTTGTGGTTGTGACGTGGTCCATGACTCATATCTATGTGGTTGTGGCGTGGTCCATCTCTCACATCGATGTAGTTGTGACGTGGTCCATGACTCACATCTTTGTGGTTGTGGTGTGGTCCATGACTCACATCTTTGTGGTTTTGACGTGGTCCATGACTCACATCTTTGTGGTTGTGACGTGGTCCATGACTCACATCTTTGTGGTTGTGACGTGGTCCATCACTCACATCTTTGTGGTTGTGACGTGGTCCATGACTCACATCTTTGTGGTTGTGACGTGGTCCATCACTCACATCTTTGTGGTTGTGACCTGGTCCACGACTCACATCTTTGTGGTTGTGACGTGGTCCGTCACTCACATCTGTGTGGTTGTGACCTGGTCCATGACTCACATCTTTGTGGTTGTGACGTTTGCCCATGACTCATATCTATGTGGTTGTGACGTGGTCCATCACTCACATCTATAATGTTGTGACGTGCTCCATGACTCAAACCCATGGGGTACTACGTGAAAGATGCATGTTCTCAAACATTTACATTTCAATACTTGTTCATTTGATTGTGTACCAGTTCTGGGTCCAAAATTACTTTTTGTTTGGGACTGAATCAGTTAATAAATTAACATATGTAAAGCTATGGCCAGTCTACGTTAAACTGTTTGTGTCGACTCCTTTATTCTTGATTATCAAGCTTAGATGTTACACGATTTTACATTTTTGTCATTTGATGATTGTGCAAACAGAAAACCCTAACCTGCACAGTTCGCTGCGACTGCACTAGCCAGGCGTCCATAATTCCCCCCCCCCCCCCTCTTTTCCACCTCCTTCCCGTCCTACTATGCAAGGTACTACAGGCAGTAGATGAAAGTTTGTTTGTTTTGTTTTGAAAAACAGTTGATTGTGATGTTTGGTATGGTTACAGTTCACAACCGAATACTAGGGATATGGAGTTAGGACCTAGTGGTTGCAATCGAACAATGGGGACACAGCACAACCCCCAAACACTCGCAGTCGAATATTTAGGGCATTGAAATAGAACCTTACCGCTCATAAACGAATATTTGAGAAATGGGGTTAGAAACCACTGTTTACAGCTGAATATTTGGCAATGATGTTTCGGCCAACTGCCCACAAGCGAATTTTGGACACATGAGGCTAGGACATACCGCTAACAGCCGATTGTTATCCGGCTAATAACCCTGCCAGCGCCACCACAGCTCTTTTCTCGGAGACATGTGGCGAGACCGAGTCGACCCGGAGCTATATTTGTGGACACAATCTCACCCTACACCTGACAGATTCAACCACGGGACACTACTTTACGCAACCAGTGAGTTGCTCACTACACTCTAACGAGTGTAGTCTTATTCCACACACTTCAGTTACATCCCACCCATTTCACTTACATTCCTTACACATCAGTTATTTCCACACACTTTAGTTATGTTCCACGCACTTCAGTATTTTTTTTCGCCCCCCACATACTTCAATGTAATACACATATATGTGTATGTATTTCTTTAAGACATCTTCGGCAGACATTTCCGTTGAGACATCCAGAACAGACACTAATTTTTAACTCATCCCGGGCAGACGCTAGTCTGTGTGACATCCCGGGCAGACACCGGTCTGTGTGGCATCCCGGGCAGACGTTAGTCTGTGTGACATCCCGGGCAGACATTCTTGGTAGTGACTAGTCTGTGAGTCATCCCGGGTAGACGCTAGTCTGTGTGGCATCCCGGGCAGACGCTAGTCTGTGTGGCATCCCGGGTAGACGCTAGTCTGTGTGGCATCCCGGGCAGACACCGGTCTGTGTGGCATCCAGGGCAGACACCAGACTGTGTGGCATCCCGGGAAGATGCTAGTCTGTGTGGGATCCCGGGCAGATGCTAGTCTGTGTGGCATCGCGGCAGACGCTAGTCTGTGTGGCATCGCGGCAGACGCTAATCTGTGTGGCATCGCGGCAGATGCTAGTCTGTGTGGCATCGCGGCAGACGCTAGTCTGTGTGGCATCCCGACAGACGCTAGTCTGTGTGGCATCCCGGGAAGATGCTAGTCTGTGTGGGATCCCGGGCAGATGCTAGTCTGTGTGGCATCGCGGCAGACGCTAGTCTGTGTGGCATCGCGGCAGACGCTAGTCTGTGTGGCATCGCGGCAGATGCTAGTCTGTGTGGCATCGCGGCAGACGCTAGTTTGTGTGGCATCCCGGCAGACGCTAGTCTGTGTGGCATCCCGGGCAGACGCTAGCCAGGCTAACCAAGTGAGGCTGGACCTTGGCCTGGGCTGTGTTGATGCCCACCAATGACACGTTGTGCGCTGCATGGCTGCCAGAGAACAGTGTCAGTTGCACGTGAGGATGGTAGACAATCAACACCCATTTATTGCACTGATCGCTTGAAGAACTCAGCAACATGTTCGGAATGAGTGTGCTGCTAGTTTACAGGAATGGGAATACATCCCCAGTTCTTCAACTCGTACAAGAGGGAAATACTCGAGTCGACTAACTTTTACATGATCAGCAACAAGAGCAGCAGCATCAACAACAACAACATAAACAACTTGAGTAACAAACATACGTACTGTTAGAACTGATTAAACAGCCCTGCCGGCGATTATAGGATCAATACTCACAGTGTGTGGTATGGCCAAGAATTCCTGTACACAAGTAATGAGACATACAGTGATTGATATCAAATCCTGTTGGCGCCGCGGTTGGGGTGTACAGTTCTATTTCTGGGTTCAGCCGGATGCTGCTCAATTCTCGTGTATCGAAAGCTCGTTCTGTCTGTCTGTCTGTCTGTCTGTCTGTCTGTCTGTCTGTCTGTCTGTCTGTCTGTCTGTCTGTCTGTCTGTCTGTCTGTCTGACTGTCTGACTGTCTGTCTGTCTGTCTGTCTGTTGGTGGGTGAGTGGGTGGGTGGGCGTGTCTGTGTGTATGGATGGATGGATGTCATTGTATTCATGCATGTTATGTTATGTTTACCTACGTCGGACAACGTCATTGCACATTGGAATTTTCACGCGTAAACAGTTCTCCGATGCAGCAGAAAAGGCCAAAGTATTTCCGATCACTTTTCCCATAAGGAGCCGATTTGATATTGTATCTCCTCTTGTTCCCTCGATGATGGTGTATACATTCACTCACGCTCAGATGGCGGCCTCTACATGCTCTACAACGCTCAGAGATTGAAGGGCAAGATAAAAAAAAATAGGAGGGTACTGATCAGAGAGTTGCTTTTTGCGGATGCTGTTGCAATATTACGACCCACTCTGAGGAAGAATTACAACGTTTGCTATCCGCATTCTCCAATGCTTGTTCTGAATTTGGTTTAACAATTAGCAACAAAAAAGACACAGATTATGTCACAAGGTGCACATTATGATTATAATAATCGTTTTAACAGGATATTAATTTGAAGATGATTGTTGTGTCTTCTGAGGTGATCTTTACCAGGCTTAGGACGGGGTCTAAGGTAACTGTGTAGTCAGTCATCAGGGGCAATAGCGGTTTTAATGCGGTTTTTGCATGCCAAGGACAATCCCCTTAAGCCTATCTCCACCAGGTCGTTTAAGTTCACTGTATCTAATGCCATCAGGTGTGGAGCTGTGTCTGGGCAATGCTTTGATGTTTGCCGTCGATATGTGCGCTCTGACCCCTTTTGTGACGTTAGTCACGTGGATGGCGTGTATTGACTCTTTCTTCTATAGTCTCTCTGCTCTCTCTAATGTATGTATGCCTGCCTGACTGTCTGTAAGTGTGAACAATGAAAATGAAAAGGACAGAAGCGAAATAGGTGATGCAAAGTGGTGAGATTGAAAATACGCGACACAACTGTGAGCATACTATTAATATTATTAAAATATATCACCCGTGTCTACACGGTATAGACACATACATGTTGCACACAAAACAGCCAGGCGAGAATAGAGATCCCGGAAGACATCAACCCGTAAAGGGAACTAGGCGCGGACCCTCTACCAGGCTGCTGCTGGTGCCAGTATATGAGGACCATCTATTGGCTACCGAGGGTGGGGATTGAGCAGGTGTGGAGTGTCCCGAGTGCACTCATGTTCATTCTTGATTTCATATTTGCGTACAAAGTACATCTGAAAGCAGAACACACGGAAACGTAGATGTGAATTCTTGAAGAAACAGTGAAGGCAACATCATTTCAGTGATGTAAATGTACACCTATGCCTATGAAGAAAAGAATTACGATAAGCACATATGAAATGGCGAGAATACAAAATGCCTAGTCCTCTGGTAACCTGGGTAGTGTAGTAGCTAGAAAGCTTGCCTGCCGACCTTTGGTCACGGGTCGAATCTCCGAGGACAGGATGTTTTCACTGACCAGGGCTCCGGGGTTCATCCAGCTTAGACTGAGTATCAGGAAGTTTCCTGGAAGACAAGACGGCTAGCATGATACTGACCACATCATCCGCCGAGAGCCACATTCCAAACACTGGCCTGTCATGTGGGTCTGGAACCATAGCCTCACTCGTTCTCAGACATTGTTTTGGACCCGATTAAGAGTTTGGCAATCATAAGCGAGAGCGAGAATATGTGGAGTTGTCAATGTTCCCATTGGGACAAGACCATCGTTAGGTGTAGAATGCCGAGCATTGCATATATACTAGGTCAGGGATGGGCAAACTTTTCGTGAGGGGGGCCGCATTGACAAATGTAAAGCTATTGGCGGGCCGCATATATATATATATATATATATATATATATATATATATATATATATATATATATATATATATATATATATATATATATATATATATATCCATTTTGTTTACAGCAACCTATCACAATAAGTAATTATTAATTATTTATAGGTTAGTAAGCAGTATAAATAACTAATTATTCCAATTTTATTTTACTTATACACTTAAACATTATATTTGACAATATGGACAAAAACATTTACTAATTTGTTAACACGATTTTACAATTTGTTATAACAAATATTCTTTATTATCTATCAATGGCGTTAATTTAGACACACAGCGACTACATTGTCACTACAGTTGTTGATTTCTAATGAGATGTATGTAACTGCTTGCAATTTTTGGCAATATTCTTGAAATCTGGAGCAAGTTTACTTGTTGAAATTCGCATGACAGCGTGCAAGCTGCAGTCCGACAATAAAGACCTATTCTTAGATTTGTTGATCTTCAAGCAAGAGAATGCTTGTTCACAAATGTATGTTGATCCAAATAATGATAAAAGTTTAGCTGCAACGTTTTTCAAGTTGGGAAATTATTCTTGTGATAAAGATCCATAGAAATCCAGCAAACCATCTGTCTTGAATTTCTCTTTCAGGTCATGATCTGCTTGTAAGTCAAGCAACTCCAACTGTATGTCCTCTGTGGCTGTATCATCTTCTGCACTAAAAGGGGAACTGAGAATATTGAACTATGGCTCTAATATCTTGAAATCTTGCAATCTCCATCCAACTTCTTCAATCAATGCATCTAATTGGGCTTTGTACTTTTCAGTCATTTCACCAGAAATGGTTTCTTGTTTCAGCAAAGGGAAGTGACAAAATCTATTTTCACTTGCTTGTCTGGAGAACAGTGAGAGTTTTGCCTAAAATGACTTTACATATACATACAATTCATGTGCAAACACACCATTGCCCTGAAGTTTGACATTGAGTTCATTGAACTTTTCCATAATTTCAATGGAAAACATAAAGTCTAACTGCCGTTCTTTGCTGACAATGTTAGTATTAAAGTCACATGCAATGCCCTTCATCTCTAGAAACATCACTATTTCTTCTCTGAGTTCCCACACTCGCCTCAACACCTTGCCGAGACTCAGCCATCGAACATTGGTGTGGTTCAGGACATCGGAATGTTCAGTTTCCAAATCGTCAAGTAATGACTTAAACTGTCTGTAATTAAGTCCTCTTGATCTGATGAGGTTGATGACACTGACAACTGGGCCAATAACATGCTTGATATTCAAAACAGTTTTTCACAGACTTTCTTGATGGATCACACAGTGAAGTGGCAATAATGTGTGGTCAGGATATTCTGCTTTAACCTGATCACTTATCAACTTTACCAGACCTACATTTT
Source organism: Cepaea nemoralis (assembly GCA_014155875.1). NCBI lineage: Eukaryota > Metazoa > Mollusca > Gastropoda > Stylommatophora > Helicidae > Cepaea > Cepaea nemoralis. The sequence goes on from JACEFZ010027861.1 coordinate 254,830, forward strand.
TTTCCAGTCAAAGCACGAGCTCCGTCAGTTGTAACACTTGCCATCTTGTTCCAAACCAACCCAGTTCTTTCAATACAGTTAGTAACAGCATTGAATATATCATGGCCTGTGGTTGTGTCTCTGAGTGACTCAACACTCACTAACTCTTCAGTGAGTTTGAAAGAAGTGTTTATTCCACGTATAAATGTCAATAATTGGGCAGTATCATATACATCGGTACTCTCATCCAATGCAAGAGAGTACCACAAAAATTGTTTACTTGCATCTTGAAGTTTATGCATCAAATTGTCACTGATCTTGTCAACACGTCTGACCACAGTTCTCCTTTATAAAGTAATGGTGTCAAATCTGTTTTTTTTGTTCTGGACACATAATGTTTGCTGCATCTAGGAAACATTCCTTGATGAACTCGCCATCAGAAAATGGCTTGTTCTGTATTACAATTCTGTGTGACAGCACAAGACTAGCTTCAGTTGCAGCATCTTGAATTGAAGACTGTTTAGTGAAAACAGTTTGCTGTTTCTCCACATTTTTCACCAACTCAAGGCATTTCCTTTCCTACTCTTCGGTCGTTAAATTGTATCCGAAATCGGAATGTTTTGTTTGATAATGTCTTTTTAAATTCTACTCCTTGAAGACAGCCACTGACTCACGACACAACAAGCAAACTGATTTGCTACCAAGTTTTATAAAACAGTACTTAGTTGTCCATTCATCATTAAAAGCACGGCATTCATCTTCAATCTTACGTTTGTTATTGGCACTAATCATAACGGTACATGACATTTTGTAAAATTCAACAAAATAACTTAAAAACGAATTAAAAATTTTTATTTCTAAATGCCTCGCGGGCCGCATAAAATCACTTGGCGGGCCGCATGCGACCCGCGGGCCGTAGTTTGCCCACCCCTGTACTAGGTCAAAGCTCTAATGAACTGAGGTCACGAGCTCGGTTCATTTTATTTTCCTGCTTGCACAAAAACTTCCGTTTTCCACATGTCGGGCAAAAATACCCGAGAAAAACGGTAAGCAAGCGAAGACTAGAGACAATTGAGAGAAGGAAAAGATAATCGGTACAAGTATCTCGGAACAGTCATAATATCTGATGGGAGATGCCTTGAAGAGATTAGAACAAGAATTGCCATGGCGAAGGTAATCTTTTGTAAGATGAAAAACATACTTACCAATGAAAAGATGTCAACTGAAACGAGAAAAAGAGCGCTGAAGTGCTACATAGAACCTATAGTTTTATATGGATGTGAAGCGTGGACAATGAGCAGACAAGTTGAAAAACATCTGATGGTTGTGGAAATGGGGTTTCTGAGGAAAATGCAAAGAATACCATGGACAGACAGAAAAACCAATGAACAAGTCCTTCAAGAAACAAATGAAGATCGTAAACTTATTAGAGACAATAGGTGTAGACAGTCAAAATTTGTTGGGCGTGTTATGAGAAGAAATGAATTGGATAACTTGGTGACAACTGGCAGTATCGAAGGGAACAAACCAAGGGGAAGACCAAGAATTAAATACCTGGATGGCTTGGTCACATGGCATGGTCGAGACATAAACACGGAGCTGATCTACGACTCTGGTGATCGAGTGAGATGGCAGAACGTGACCGCTCACTCTTATCGGTATGACACATAATGGATAGGAAAGATAATTTAAAAAAAAACACACACAAACACATGCACGCGCGTCCGTAAACACACACACACACACACACACACACACACACACACACACACACACACACACACGCACACAGAGGATGTGTAGTGAAAAAGAAGTGCGATAATAAAGAGAAAGAAGGACAAGAGCAAAACAAGAAACGAGAAACAGAGGCAAGAAATATAACGTTACAGTGAAGGGAGGAGAAGAACAAGACAACTGAGAAGAAATAGAAGCAAGGAGTTTAAGGTAACAGAGAGGAAAGAAGGGATACGAATATAATCACCATGTCACACCGCCCACATGATGCAAATGCACCGTTACCGAACATTGACGTTGCTTGTTGACAAGGGTTTTGGTAATTGACAAGAAAACTAAATTAAAACGCTGTCGCTACGTATATTTTCTGTGCCTGCCCATCCTCTTAATTCCAGGAGTGTGAGGAAAACACGGGAAAGAGAGGAAGATGCTGCGGTAGTGCATATGTGGATTGCATGTAGAGCACACATGATTGACAGGTTGATTAATATCGACGTCATTGCCCTCCGAACACATCCGTATATGTTCATTCTCACTAATCTCATGTCGGGGTTGTATATTGTCCAGCATGTCCTGTGATTTTTACTTCAGGTCTTTCCTAGTATAGGTGTGGATCAATGCCTGGGAAATTATGTCTCATGCTATTTCAGTGGCCTCAGTGGTTCCCCGCCCCGACATTCGATATTACTGTCAAAGCAGGCACGCGTGCGCACACACGCACACACGGAGAGAGAGAGAGAGAGAGAGAGAGAGAGAGAGAGAGAGAGAGAGAGAGAGAGAGAGAGAGAGAGAGAGAGAGAGAGAGAGAGAGATTATAACAATCCACGATATGTCACTGACCAAAATCCTCAGTAAGATATGCCACTGACCAAATCCCTCGGTAAGATATTTCACTGACCAAAGTCCCGCGTAAGATAATTCACTGAGTAAATTCCCGGGTAAGATATGTCACTGAGTAAAATCACGGGTAAGATATGTCACTGAGATATGTCACTAAACATGCACGTTACCTGATTGCCGTAGTCACAACAACGCACCGTGGTGATGGCGGACAACACCTCCACCTTGAACACTCAGCTGGGAAAGCTCACGAGTTTCGTTTGTCTCTAACCGAAGTCCACAATCCTCGCGTCCACCAGTGCATACATGAATCTGGTCAATCGTGTGCGTAGCACGGCGATCTGTGTCCCTATCTGCCCAAGCGTCCGACTTCAGGTGGCATGTGTTGAGCCTGCTTCCCCAGCCACCCCTCAGATATTTCTGCTTCCCCTGCCTTCCCTCAGACATCTCTGCTCCCCGAGTTTTCCCCTGGACATCTCTGCTTCTCCAGCCTTCCCTCAGACATCTATGCCTCCCCGGCCTTCCCTCAGACATCTCTGCTCCCCGAGTTCCCCCCTCCCCCCCTTTACATCTCTGCTTCTCCAGCCTTCCCTCAGACATCTATGCCTCCCCAGCCTTCACTCAGACATCTCTGCTCCCCGAGTTTTCCCCCCGACATCTCTGCTTCCCCAGCCTTGCCTCAGACATCTATGCCTCCCCAGCCTTCACTCAAGCATCTCTGCTCCCCGAGTCTTCCGTCAGACATCTCTGCTTCCCTAGCCTCCCCTTATACATCTCTGCCCCACCCCAGCCCTTCCTCAGACATCTCTGCTTCCCGAGTCTTCTCTCGGACATCTCTGTCCTCCCAGTCATCCATCAGACATCTCTGTTCCTAGAGTCTTCCATCAGACATCTCTGCTCCCCGAATCTTCCTTCAGACATCCCTGCTCCTCGAGTCTTCCCTCAGACAAATCTCCTTATTCGGCCTCAGACATCTCTGGTTTTCCAGCCTCCCCTTAGACATCTCTGCTCCAACGTACCTGGAGCATACAAAGCGAGGTGAGCCATTCCACACGAAACATGCCTTTCTCCACCTTACTAAGCATACTCCTTGAATGAATGAATGAATAAATGAATGAATGAATGAATGAATAAATGAATGAATTACCTCTGAAGCGAGGTGACCCATTCCACACGAAACATGCCTTTCTCCACCTTACTAAGTATACTCTTTGAGTCCGTGATGAAGACAACGTGTGTTGTAGTGACCTTCTTTAACGGAATGCCGCTGTGGCTGCTTCCATTTCTATTTTAACGCTTTTAGAGGATTCACAACCAACCAGCCAACCATGCAACCAACGAACGAACCAACCAGTCAACCAACTAAACAACAAATTAACCAATTAATCAACCAACCAATCAAACAGCCAACAAACCAAGTAACCAACCCACCAGCCAGTCGCCCAACCAACTAACCAACCAGCTAAGCAAGCAAGAAACCAACCAATTCCCGATAAAGAATGTAATGGAACACATATTGTGCTCTCTTGTGATATAGACAGCGTGCACATTGAGCGCTGTCTGTATATAATATACTGATAATAGAAGTATGCATTCGCACACATTGTTTCTATTCTTCTTTCAAGTCTTCCATCTTGTGTGCCCAGGCTGCACAGATGCATGGATTCTGGGACCTGTTTGACTTGAATGTAATGCATATGTGTTTTGTGCGGCAGGTTATCTCCATTTCTTCGTGGTTTTTATCGTAGTCATCTTTATCTTCAAGTTTTCATACACTTATATATTGCTTTCCTAACACGTATGCTACGTTTGTCTTTCTCTATTTGTGAACTTTTGCGTTCACACATTGGCTTGACAGCTAATTGCTAAACTGTGCCGCCATGTCTGTAATCACAAGACAAACATTCGTTTGTTGTTGTTGTTTTTTTTTTTTTGCTAATGATTTTCTTGTTGACAACAAATATCTCAAGTACAAAAATCCGACTTCATCTGTCTGTGGTCTATTATTCTGTGTAGATGAGAATGCTGGACAATTAGTAAACATGATGAAGAACCTGAGCTAGTGAAGATGTGGGTTTTGAGAACAATGTTGAGAACATCATTGACAATATGACTGGCACCTTGCCGTCTTGACAGACGCTAGTTACTCAATTAGAGTTATACCTCTCCATAACAAATAGCCTGGACTCAATTTAAAGATTGTGAGGTGGATAATATAATATTGGGCGAATGTCTAGGGCATCCCGGATTGGATGGGTTAGCAGGTGAATCAACCTTTTAGAGGAGGCTATTGTATGGCTCCGAACCCCCATCGTGAAGACCGAGACAGAAAATATTCAAGTCTGACACGAAATTTATTATGAAAAGGGCCTCCCTTGAAAGGCGAGGTGATGAGGGAAATATACCTAAGACAGCAGAGGAAAAAAATAAACTCACTCCATTACAAAATTGTGTCCTTGTGTATGGATCCCTACTCACTAAGATCACAACCCAACTGTAACACAATATTACATAACAAATATGAACAACAACTATTGAACAAAACGTCCACAATTTATCAACACCAACTCCAGGTTTCAAAACAACAATATATTGAGAAAAGTGATAAGTCTCGGGGAAATTCCATGTTTGACCTGTGGATTTCAATTACCCAACAAACATGGATGATAAATCAGTGTAAAATGTTTTATGATTTCCCCCAACATAAAACCAACCAACAAATCTCAAATCATTAACTCAATAATCTTCGAATCTATCTGCTTAATGATATTAACAGTCACTCATGTTCATATCACTATAGAGTCTGATCATACTTAAATATTCTTCCAAATAGCACGGGGAAAAACTTCTTCTTCTGTATCAAATCCCATGGGATAATGACCAGGTTCATGTAAACTAAGCAGTACTGTCAACAATGCTATCTCAACCTGTTATTTACTCAAACAGTGATACTGGGTGGACTTAATCGTGACCGGATATATAGTCTGCTGTATGGCCCAGTGAAGTTGAGTTCAGGGGCCAGTCAAAAGGTAGGAGTTCCTCTTCAGACTGTGCAGAAGGTAGTTCCCAAATTCAATATGGAAAATGAAAATAATGACGATCGTCTAGCTGCTCTGGTTCAGCACGATCAGAAACACACTCAACTATCATCACCAAGGCACTTCAGCACGACCAGTCTCATGTCAACAAGTCCATCCCCCAAACGTGGGAATATCACTGGAGCTCTCTCTCTCTCTCTCTCTCTCTCTCTCTCTCTCTCTCTCTCTCTCTCTCTCTCTCTCTCTCTCTCTCTCTCTCTCTCTCTCTCTCTCTCTACCAATTAGCTGTAGACTATGGACAGGGCTGGTACCAATCTCTGAATATACTTGTGGATATACATTCCCCAGTAGTACCGACAAATCCTTCAGTGAGGCAGACAAATTCGTAGCGAACAATGATAAAACTCTCTTCCTTCCACATTAATTACCAGTGGAACAATATGTTGTAATTAAACACCTTGGTGCTAACGCTGTTAAAATACTGGTTCTTCTTCTGGACTTTTCTCTAGGGCTTTGCTGGTATAAAATTGATATCTGAGCACAGGGGGATACCATGACCTAAGGGTGTTGAAGTGGGCCAAGCAGTCTTGACACATGACAATACTTTTGAGGGATGCACAAGGTGAATTTCTCAGCTCATATAGAATGATATAGACTGCCCCTTTAGTTCAGTTTAGTGAATCTGAACATCACCACTCATACTCCACTTGTTGGTCTGATAAAAAAAATGACGGTACTCTCAGTGTAAGTTTTTCGACAGAGGAAAAGATGTTGAGCTGCCCATAAATGTGCTGGTCGACCATGTGGCTATGGTCTTTTAGGATAATAAGCATTCCTGATACCAACGAAGAGAGTGTAAACTCCACTGTACTCCAGGTTCAAAGTTTCTAGCTTTTCATTCGCCAGCCTTTAACATTTCAATAGGGCCAAGTATCCTGAGTTCAGGACTCAACCACACCATCCATCACCCTGTCAAAATAAAAATGCAAAAACCCGTCTATACATATTTGAAATATAATCACAGGTCATCATAATCGAAATCTCACAAACATCAAGACACAAGAGAAAGGTGGAGGATGTTACTAAGTCACCCATCCGGCTTCTCCGGCGATTGAGCTCACTCCAACCCTGATTTATTGAGAGTGTTATTTGCACATGGATCAACACGTCCTCTCCGTTGATGTCATTGATGTCATGAAAAATGTTTTGCATATCCTTTACAGGACATCGCTGTCAACTTCAGCATCTTTCAGCTGTATGTTGATTTCTTGGCAAGATTACGCTCAGTAGTTTGCGATGTCATGAAGCCATAAGAATATAATCTTATGAAAGACAAGGACAGCAAGATAAGGAGGTCAGCAGAATTAGACCAAGTTGTCCCGTGGTGTAACACAGATATGGTGTGATAGAGGCATTATGTTGAGATAGGTGCAACTAGTTGAGACGATGTCATCCAGTTAAGACACAGGTATCACGATAAGACAAAAGGCGTGTTGAGATAAAGGTAAGTTGTTATAGGGTCAGCATGCCAACCCATCATCCCTAGTCTGTAAGGCAAAGTTGGTCTTTATTCTCCTCAGATCAGACCTGTTTCACCAGAGCCCCTTTCATCTCTTCCTTCACTCTGGGGGAAAAGTTAGAACACCTTCACCAGCAGTTATGGTGATCATTAATATACCACTTGTACATGTAAAACAATTCAATTTAAAAAAAAGAAAACATATAATTATTCACGAATTAAGGCAGGATCCATCCAATACATATCCATCACACATCAGCACAAGTTCGAACACAAGAACCCCTTTTGGTCTTTTCCTAGCCCAACTCTTAGAAGTGAGTGGCTGTCGACTGCTGTTTGAAAACCTACCCACGGTTGCAAGCATATCAAGAGAACCCAATTCAGGAATGAATTGCACTATGGCAAATTCTTAAGACTGCTGTTTGCAATTTACTGAACATAACTATTCACCACGTCCCTAACAATCATTGTGCAGGGGTGACGTAGGAGGCACATCTTGCAAGTCATCTAGGTATATGGTACATTCATCTTTCCTCTCTTTTGATATTATAGCTCATAAAATGAACATGACAATCACTTAGATACTCCCCGCATCTTCATGAAAAAGATTACATGATCAATCACATATTCTGAGCACAGGAGTTGTAAAACACAGACTCACAAGAACTTTCCACAGTTGAAGTAAGAATGTGCAATGAAGTGCATCCGTAGGGAATAGTCCAATTGCATATTGGAAAGATGCAAATATGCAATGTGCGTGAGATTACATTTACAAGCATATAGCAATAACACATAGCAGACAAACGTTAAGCGTGATAAAACTTCTGCGGAACAGGCAAGTTATGTCCACAGAAAACGAGCAAGTCAAGGTATCCTCACTCTTAATGAAGTTCTGATATCACAGTCTCACAATTCCCGCACAAAAACACCGATACCTGTGCTCCCTTTAATCTAGAAGCACAGTCATAACATTTGCAATGTATTTATAAGCCTTACCTGAGGTACAGAGAGCGAAATTGGACAATGTAAAGGAAAATCCTCCCCTGGGAAAGGAGAGGGACTTGTCATGCTAACATTTTCTGGGCAAGTGACAACTATGTTCGGACGGTTTCCAGCAAGCCTTCGCCGGAACTTGAGCCAACCAATGGCCGGGCCCGCTTTAGGATTCATACCCAGTCCATGTAAGAAGCGTATACCTAGTACCCTGGATTTCCAATTCCAGGAAATCGTGAAGGGCGAACTAAATACGTCACAGATATCACGTGTTGCTCTTCTCTGATACTTATATTTTAATACTTCTGTGACACTTATATAATAGTACTCTTCTGTGACACTTACATTCTAAAACTCTTTATGTGACACTTATATTCTAATACACTTCTGTGACACTTACATTCTAAAACTCTTCTGTGACAGTTACATTCTAATACTTCTGTGACACTTACATTCTAAAACTCTTTATGTGACACTTATATTCTAATACACTTCTGTGACACTTACATTCTAAAACTCTTCTGTGACACTTACATTCTAATACTTCTGTGACACTTACATTCTAATACTTCTGTGACACTTATATAATATTACTCTTCTGTGACACTTACATTCTAATACACTTCTGTGACACTTACATTCAAAAATCTTCTGTGACACTTACATTCTAGTACTTCTGTGACACTTACATTCTAATACACTTCTGTGACACTTACATTCAAAATTCTTCTGTGACACTTACATTCTAAAACTCTTCTGTGACACTTACATTCTAATACTTCTGTGACACTTACATTCTAATACACTTCTGTGACACTTACATTCTAAAACTCTTCTGTGACACTTATATTATAATACACTTCTGTGACACTTATATTATAATACTTCTGTGACACTTACATTCTATTATTTCTGTGACACCTATATAATAATACTCATCTGTGACACTTATATATTACGCGTAATACCACTTCTGTGAAACTCATATATTACGCGTAATACCACATCTATGGCACTTAGTCTTATCGATAATCAGAGTTACGGCGTAAATGGGTGCTCCTCGCCCGGTAGTCATGTGCACCAGGTGACTCCAGACCGTCAGCAGGCGACTGAGTGCAAATGAATATCAACATTGAAAGTAGGAACGTGGAATGTAAGAATCATGAGTGGGGATGGAATATTTGATAACATTAAGAATGAAATGAGAAGATTACATATGAACCTGTTAGGTATATGTGAGACCAGATGAACAGGAATGGGCATTATATCATCTAAGGAATATAGAATAATCTATTCTGGTGGAGTTAAGTTGAGTGGAGTTGAGTTAAGAACCGACATCACTGCACTCAGGACATTCCCATACGTGCTCCGTCCCCTCGTTCAACAGCCAGCGAAGAGTCATACTACTAATCGTTCCCACCGCTATCTGATTAAAAGTTCTCCTGATCTTCCCTCTCAGTTTTGAGTTTCTTCCAGAAGCCCTGCCTCATTCTTTCCACATATGGGTTCTCAATCTGTTCCTCCGCAATCTCATTCTTTCCACATATGGGTTCTCAATCTGTTCCTCCGCCTTCACCTGGTCCCACAAGCGCACGACCACCTCCCCCTTGTCCATAGGCAAACTACCACCAAAAGGTGCATTCCCCGCTAGCCTATCAGCCTGTTCATTCCCCCGTACACCCCCAAATGGCAAAATACCCATACAATTCTCACAATCTGTGACGTCTGAAACGACGAGAGTCATTCCACACGAAACATTTATTTCTCCACTCTGTGAATCCGTAATGAATACAACGTGTGTTGCAGTAGTTTCCTCTAGCCACCGTAATGCCGTCGTTACTGTCTCCACCTCCATTCTCATGATGGAGGTCGTTGTCTCATATGCAGACTCTCCTTTTTCTGGTGGAGAGAAACAACAACGAGGAGTAGCAATTATAATGGATACAGAGAGAGCAAAATCGATCAAAGGATATTGGAATGTATCAGAAAGAGTGTTACTGGTGAAGTTGAATGGAAGACCTTTTGATATCAACGTCATACAAGTTTATGCACCAACAGCAGACAGTAGTGATGACAGCATTGATGAATTTTTTAATGATTTAGAGAAAGCCTTCAAGAAATGCAAAATTCTGAAGTAAATATTGTAATGGGTGACTTGAATGTCAAAGTTGGACATCAACAGGACGGATGCATATTAGGCAAGTATGGACTAGGGAAACAGAATGAAAGAGGTTGCAGACTTGTACAGTAGGCAAAAGAGCATGATTTGATTATTGGAAACACCTGGTATCAACAGCACCCAATGAGATTATGGACATAGAGGAGTCTTGATCATATTATCAGAAATCAGATTGATTGCATCCTCATCAACAGAAGATTTCGAAATGCCTTTAAAGTCGCATAAACTATACCAAGCGCAGAGTGCTACAGCGACCATAGATTAATCTTAAGCAATTTACATATAAAATTAAAGAAAGTCAAATATTCACCAAGAAACACAAAATTTGATCTACAGGCACTGAGGAGTGAGGAAATAAAAGATAAATTCAACGTCGAGGTAAAGAACAGATTCGATGCATTGTCCGATATGGAAATATTATTTCAAGACGTCAGTGACCAATAGGAAATATTAAAGAAATCAGTCAGCCAAGCTGCAGAAACAACCATCTCAAATATGAATATAATAGGACGCAAGAAATGGATGACGGAAGACATCTTAAAACTAATGGATGTTAGAAAAAATAACAAAATCAACAAGGAAAAATATGAAGAAATTCACGGGAAAATTAGGAAGCTATGCAAAGAGGCAAAAGAAACATGGCTTGAGGAAAATTGCAAGGAAATTGCAAACCAACAGATCACCCGGAATACCAAATTAATGCACAAAAGAATTAATGACATCACCAACAAAAGAACACACACATCAACGGGTTGCCTAAAAACTAAAGATGGCAATATCATAATAGAAAAAGATCAGATTTTACATGCGTGGTCAGATTGTGTGAAAGACCTTTATGATGATGCAAGGAAGAACAATATGATCATCGGAATAATAATGAAGGGCCATCAGTTTTGAAGAAACCTTAACCATTTGAAAACTGGCAAGACCTCGGGTACAGATAACATCACAAAAGAAATGATCAATACTTAGAAGAATATGTGCTCTCTAGGTTAGCCAAATGTGCTCCCTAGGTTAGCCAAATGTGCCCCCTAGGTTAGCCAAATGTGCTCTCTAGGTTAGCCAAATGTGCTCCCTAGGTTAGCCAAATGTGCTTCCTAGGTTAGCCAAATCTTCTCCCTAGGTTAGCCAAATGTGCTCTCTAGGTTAGCCAAATTTGCTCCCTAGGTTAGCCAAATATGCTCCCTAGGTTAGCCAAATGTGCTCCCTAGGTTAGCCAAAGGAATGAAGTACCTTTCTTCTATTGGAATAGACGATCTCCCTTTCCTCGCCACCCCATGTATCTCCACACACACACACACACACACACACACACACAACACACACACACACACACGCGCATATATATAACTCACTGCCTGCCCTATATATCTCCATATAAATCTCATTGTCTGTTGTATATGTCTCCATATATAACTCACTATCTGTTGTGCAAATCCCAATGTAAAACTCTCTATCAAGCCATCCCATCTATAAAACTCGTCTATCCAACATTTGAACACAAAACTCTGCCGATCCCATATCTCAACGTATGCCCTTGCGTGTATCATATGTCCCTTTATCTAACTCACCGTCTATGGTATCTGAGCGTGGAGTTTATTCACTGCTTGCGTGGATCTTAGCCATTAGCAGAAATCTGCAGTGGCTCTGTTTGCCTGTGGCGGGATGATCTCAGATGTCCATATAATGGAAAGCTTTCCGTTCTTCTCTAACTTCTGATGTTTGCAGTAAGTTCGTCACATTGCGTACAGTGTCAGATTGTGCCACATTCAAATCCTACAATTTACTTCGATGGTATCGTATTAATACATGAGCAACATACAACAATACTCGTCAAACGCAGCCAATACATTTGCAGAGATCAGATATATATAACAACAGCATATGGCTGAACCACAAGTTCACTAAAGTGTTTGACTTACAGCATGTTTAAGCACTTGAGTACATATTTCCGTGATCGTTGTCACTTTTCTTTTCACTGACCGGCAGCGATGTGTGAACCTGATGTGACTTACCAGCAAAAGTGTGTATATCATTTCCTATTCATTAACTTTCATGTCAGTATTTAACAAAAGCGGACTCGTTAATTTAATCGCTAGAAGGTTACGCTAATAAAATCATGTTATTAGTGCGGTCGTACCTTGGTTCAACGCTTACAATCAGAGAGGGAAGGCTGGCCATGTATTTCTTCGTACATCAGGCTGACATAAGTGATCTTAGCACTTCACAGCTAGTGTTTGTATCATTCTTTAGTTATGTGAAATGATTATTTAACCACTTACGTAATGGATCAGTGATTGTGTGTATAGTGCTTATAATGAACCAATAGTCGTGTGGATAAATGTATTCAATGGACAGGTAATCATGTATGTAATGCATTCGTTGGACCAGTAATTAAGTATATATATATATATAACGTATGTGACGGACAAGTAATCGTATACATAATGTATGTGACGGCGCGTAATCTTGCTTATAATATATGTGACTGACAAAAAAGTGTGCATAAAATGTATTTGGCGGACAAGTGTGTACATAATGTATGTGACGGGCACGTAAGTATGTATATAATGTATGTACAGAAAACAACTCCACACCTTACAGAGGATTCGATCCCGGGTCTCCCGAAGGAGAATCCAGCATTCTAGCCACTCGGTCAGCCGTTCCTCATAATACTAATCATCATGTAGTCATACTGGTTTCTCGTTCTATCTCCGGGTCTTTTCCACGTATACATTTTCTTAGGATTATGTTGGAAATATGTGTTACAAATATTAAGATGGTTTTCTTCACAAAACTGTACCAGACGACCTTCTCAGTCGTTTCTGGTTCCCATACCATATTGCCCTACTATCTGCTTATATTTAGTTTTTTCCAATCTTTGCATTCATGCCTCGCATGAAAATTAGGACCTCTGATAATTTTACAACTTTCAGTGCTTGTTGTAGGTCTTCATAATATTATTCTAGCTGTTCATCAGTATAATCAGTTGTTAGATCATAAGTCTGTAGGATTAATATGTCGAAAGGTCTTGCCTTAATTTTCAATAGTATCATTCTTTTTTTTTTGTGTGGCCAGAGTCCACTAATATTTTTCTCTAAATTTCTTTTTACTAAAATCCCTACTCCTCTCTCGTAATGATCTACTCTCGAGTTAACATTGTAACATTGCGTTCGCTTTACTATAAACGTGTCGCTCTTGATATTTGTAACATTGCGTTAGCTTTACTATAAGATATAAACGAGCTGCCCTTGATATTTGAAACATTATGTTAGCTTTATTATAAATCTATGGTCCTTGACATTTGTAACATTGTGTTCATTCATTCATCATGTGCCGTGCCGATAAGCGTGGACGGTCATGTTTCGCCATATCACTCGATCACCAGAGTCGTGGATCAGCTCAGTGTTCTTGTCTCGACCATACTACGTGGCCAACCCATCCAGGTGTTTACTTCTCTGCCTTTCCTTTGTTCTCTTTCCCTGGTATTCTTTGCATTTTCCCAAGAAACCACATTTCCACAGCCATCAGATGTTTTTCAGCCTGTTTGCTCATTGTCCACGCTTCACACCCATACAATAGCACATATTCTATGTAGCACGTCAACACTCTTTTTTTCGTTGCAAATGGCATCTTTTTAATGGTCAGTGTGTTTTTCATCTTGCAAAAGGCTGCCTTCGACATGGCGATTCTTGTTCTGATCTCTTCAAGGCATCTCCCATCAAATCTTATGAATGTTCCGAGACAATTTCACCGATTCACTTGTTTAAGAATATTCCCATTTACTTGTACAGAATTTTGCACAGAAAATGAGTTATGATAACCAATACACTATTTAAACAAGCACCCAAGAAGACTCTTCACATGGAAGTCCCCAGACAGTATTGCCAAAATGAGATAGATTATATTTTAATACAAAGAAGATTGAGATAAAGCATAACATCTGCAAAAACAATACGTAGTGCAGACTGTGATACACATCACCAGTTACCAGAAGCAGATCTGAAATTAAAACTCAAAAAGCTTACCCGAGGACAAAGGCCACTTCGTTTTGATCTCACAAAACTACCAGATGCGTACAACGTAGAGGTGAGGAATCGTTTTGGGGTATTGATGTCTGTACATGAGGAAATGACACCTGATGAACTGGCAGTACAAGCTAGAGATATCTTGATAACAGCAGCCAAAGATTTAATTCCGACCAGGACTAAGAAAAATAAGAAATGGATTACACCATGCACGTTAGAATTAATACAACAACGAAGGGATCTGAAAAAGAAAGGAGAAACCGATAACAGTAGGATGAATTATAAATCGTTAACACAGGAAATAAGAAAGAACACAAGAAAGGACAAAACCCAATATATACAAGATTGTTGTATTAATATAGAGCAATATCATAAGAATGGAAGAAATTACGAAATGTTCAAAGAAATGAAGTTATTGACTAGAAATATTCAACCTCAATTAAATGTTATCTGTGACAAGTTGGGAAATACCTTAACATAATCTAGACAAATTCCAGAAAGATTGCAGGAATACTGCAGTAGAATGTATGATGTGAATGACTGTGAGGATATAAATGATATACATGAATCAGTGACAGCAGAGACAGAACCTGAACCCTCTTTAGATGAAATTGCATGGGCAATAAAGAACCTGAAGAATGGTAAATCACCAGGATGTGGTGAGATACTAGCTGAACTAATTAAAGCGGGAGGAGAAGAAAGCATACAAATCTATCACGCGTTATGTAAAAAAGATATGGAAATATGGTATATGGCCAATAGATTGGAAGAGAACTATCTTCATTCCAATACCAAAAAAGGGCAACCTGAAATTATGCACCAACTATAGATCTGTTGCCCTGATCAGTCATGCAAGTAAAATTCTACTAAAAATCATAATGGGAAGACTTCGTAAGAAAATGGAAGAAGAGATTAACGTGGTTCAAGCTGGATTTAGACAAGGAAGAGGAACAAGATATCACATACTCAACATGCGTTTAATAATAGAGAAGTGCAGAGAATTTAATTTGAACCTATTCTCATGTTTTGTGGATTATTCAAAGGCATTTGACTGTGTACAACATCAGAAACGTTGAGAAATCATGATGAATATGGGCTTTCCATCATATTTAGTGCAACTCATAAAAATGCTCTATCTAGACCAACAAGCCTGCGGTTAGAATAGATGGCGAGACATCAAATTAGATTGACATAAAGCAAGGAGTCCGTCAGGGCTGTGTGCTGTCACCCTCTTCGTTTAACCTGTACGCGGAAAATATAATGAGAAATGTCAGAGATTATATAACCAGGGAGCAATATAATGCCCTAAATAACGGTGGTCATGAAATATCAGAGATTCGATATTCTGATGAAACAGTACTACTATCCACATCACAGAATGGTATAGAAAACATAATAACTTCAACCCAAAGAAATAGTCAAAAGCACAACTTATATCTTAACATAGTAAAAACAACGATAATGCATACAGATAAAACTACTATGGAGAAAGAAATATATGTTAATGAGGAAAGATTGGAGGTGGTGAAAAATTTTGAATATCTTGGGTCATTGATTACCAACAATGGTGGCACAATGAAAGAAATTAAACGACGACTATCAATTGCTCTTAAAAGACTAAAGCAACTGAATAAATTATGGAGTGGGACAGACAGAACTAAAAACGTTAGATTTTTAAGAGCATGCATCATTCCCATTGCAACATACGCCTGTGAGACTTGGACACCTATTAAACAAGCTGAACTGCGCATAAATGCTTTTGAATATAAATGTTATAGACGAGTTCGAAGAATATCTTGGGTAAAGAAAAGAACAAATGTACCTATGCTTGAAGAGCTGAATATTGAAGATGGTTAGCTAATAAAGAAGATAAAACAAATAAAATTGAAACACTTTGGTCACTTGAAACGTCATGAAAGTTTGGAGAAAACAACAATGGAAGTGTATATGCCTGGGAAAAGAGGAAGAGGAAGGCCAAAGAGAAGATGGGTGCAGGATGTGGCGGATGATCTTCAAATGGGTGTATCGGACGCGGGACATCTTGCTTGTGATCGAGAAGTTTTCCGGAAGGTTGTTATGGGAGCGAGGTTCTGCAAAGGACATGATACTGAATGAATGAATGAATGAATGAATGAATGAATGAATGAATGAATGAAAAACATAACTTCACTTTACGTTGCTACTTTCCGCCATAACGTCGTCGCCTGTGTTGCTATGCTGCGTTAACGTTGCCATTTTACATTTTGTACAATGCGTTTTTCCAGGATTTTATCGTGTGATCACCCATAATTTTGAGTTCAAAGCGCACAGTAAGTGCTGATATTGTCTCAGTTTGTAAGAGAACCAGGAAGTATTACTCTTGAGGTGAAGTTAGATGTGTTAAGTCGTTTTGAGGCTGGCGATCGGTCTGTTGACATCTGTAAAGACCATGGTTTACCTCCACCTACGGTAACGACAATTCGTGCAGTGCTGACAAAATCAAAGAAGGTTCTAAAAACGTAACGACTTTGAATGCTTCCAAGATCACTCGTACCAGAAGTACTCTTATGGAGAGCATGGAAGCACTATTGGCCGTCAGGTTTGAAGGCCAAAACCAACGGAATATGCCTGTGAGCAAGATGGTTATCCAAGAGAAAGCAAAGTCTCTCTATGAAGATCTTGCTAAGAAAGCGGGTGAGAGCAGTACTAGTAGTGCTGATCATAGTTTTGGAGCGAGTCATGGTTTTAATGCCTCTAAGTCCCAATAACTCTACCACTCACCCTCCAATCCATCTCTATAATAATCAATAAATAAAACCAATAAATATCAACAACAATCAAAATAAACATTACATAATACACTGTATTTCATTTAATTCTATGGGAAATAGTGCTTTGCTGTACGTAGTTTCACTTAAAGTCGAGTTTTTCAAGAACATAACCCCGACGTTAGCCAGAGTCTCTCTGTATTTTGGCTGGCACCTTGCCGTCTTGACAGACGATAGTTTGTAAAATGGAGTTATACGTCTCCATAACACAAAGCGTGGACTGAATTTAGAGACCATGTTTTGCCCATGCAGCATGATCCCTCTCTCGGCCTGCCTAGTTTACTCCAGAGGAAAGGTAACACCAATACGTCTGGAACAAGACAATCTGCAGAAGCTGCCGGATCAGCATAGAAATACTTTAACTGCCCGCCTGTCAGAGCTTCCATCCTAGATCAGTTGCCGACCAAGGCTTAGGGCCTGGTCTACCCTGCCATGCCATTTAGTAATTAGTTTGAATTTCCTGGCACTAAGGCTTGTACCCTCCCAATTGCACTTTTCCGCCCGAAGCCGATGGCACAATGTGAGATGTCGGGTTTGGTGAGCACCGCCCAATATTCGGCGCTAACAGAAAGCAGCAATCATGCAGAAACTTAACAGCGTGAGATATTGACGGTTATAGTTACTACCGTCTACTGTCAGACGGCAGCTCAGTCGTATCTGACTAAGACTTGCATATCACATTGTGATATTTCCTTCTTCCTAGTGACGACGATAATCTGTGTCTTCTTACAATGTATTAGCTTTACTATAAACTTCTCTGGTACATGATTTATTTGATTCAATGTAATTGGAGCCGGTCTCCGCGGCGAAGGACGCGATTCGTAAGCCCGCTTACCCGCGTTTGAAATACAGTTACGAGCGATTTTGCAGCAGACCGCGTTGCGCTGGGTTTTAACGAGTTGATATGATAGCCGGTTGCAAAAAAAAAAAAAAAAATACATACAGACCAGTCGGCACTGGGATGGTGCTGCAATCTGTATCTCACACACTGCATTTGCTTTTTTTTTTTTTTTGCATATCCTTTACAGGACATCGCTGTCAATACCAGCATCTTTCAGATGTATGTTGATTTCTTGGCAAGATTACGCTCAGTAGTTTGCCATTGCTTTCTGAGCGGCCGGCTCACATACCCCGTAAGTTACCGATGCGATTCGAACCACTGATGATTCTCACCGTCATCACGTCACCGACGAGAGTATACGAGATTATACGAGATAACGAAGTCATAACCTCTAAGCCACGAAGCCGGCAATTTTTACTACGGATGTCACTTTCTAGTACTCATTTATGTTGGAGCGACCTGAAAATCCAGGTCATTACAACAAAAATTCCAGTCTGGGAGGGGATTCGAACACAGATAACACGCGAATTGTCGTATTGTTGCCTCACATCGCATATTCCCTAAAGTAGCTTGAAGTCATTGTGACTTTTATACCGGCTCATGTTTATCTGGAGCATGTGATGGCATCGCGGGGTCTTTTCTGGACAATCTTCATAGGCTAAGGAATGGGGATTGTTAATAGCAGCAATGTTACTGAACCTGTCATAAGAATAAAGACAATCACTATACAGTATGGCGGCTGAGAGTTTCTGTCAAGCAAGCATGAAACGCTCGTGACAATGAAGACGACGGACACGAAATAGAACGGCACACGAATGGAACAGAGTGTACATGTCAGATAAATACAGAAATAGCAGTGCACTATATGAATTAAAAAACAAAACACGACATTTTTCATGACTTAGTAGGTCCAAGGAAACGTATATGCACAATGAATATAAAAACATGGATACTTTGGAAAGAAAATGAAGGCAGAAGACAGGGAAACAGGAATAAGAAGATCACAGATGAGAATAAGGATATTTAAAAAAAAAAAAGGAAATATAATGAACATGATTATTTTGTGTTTGTTTTTCTTCCACGATGTAATTAACCTTTGTATCTTTGTCCTCGGTTCTTGATGTTTCTAATCGATGTGATGTATTGTTTACTGCGATACTTTGCTGTCTTTTGAGCGGGTTTAGAGTGTTGATTATATGCATATTGTGCCTGCTGCTTGTGTTCTATTCGTTAGTGTCTGCTACAGACTGGTATACCAACATTGGATTGCTGTTTTTGGATCTATGTTTTCCGCCGCTATTCATTAACTAATAGGCACAAGGAAACGGATGTACCTGCGAGCGCACGCGCGTGCAGGAATGCTTTGTTTCACGTCTACAGTAGTGAATTAGCATATCATTTTCAAGAAAATAGAACCCGTAATGAAGTGTGTCCTTGGAGTGCACCGTGTCACGAGTGGTGAAGTTGTTGGCCGCCAGCCTTGTCTGTCTTCTTGCTGGTTCGTCCAGGGTAGGGGTTTGGTCGTGTTGTGTCCGTTTGTGGATAATTCGCGGTATTGGCACCCTTCAACCCACACGTTTCCCTTATGTATTGTTTCTTGTTTATATCGGAGTTGCTTCCGCTCTACTTCACATATACTATATGTATTTTGTTGCAAGTATACTATGCGGATGCCGGCTACGTGGCTTAGAGGTTATGACTTTTCTCCGTAATCTCGTATACTCTCGTAGGTAACGTGATGACGGTGAGAATCAGCAATGGTTCGAATCGCATCGGTAACTTAAGGGTATGTGAGTCGGCCGCTCAGAAAGCAATGGCAAACTACTGAGCGTAATCTTGCCAAGAAATCAACATACAGCTGAAAGATGCTGGTGTTGACAGCAATGTCCTGTAAAGGATATGCAAAAAAAAAAAAAAAAAAACCTACGCGTATATTGTTGCAGGTATATTATACGTATGTTGTCGCAGATATACTATACGTTTGTTCTTGCAGGTATACTATACGTATGTTGTTGCAGGTAGGTTTCCATGTGTACTTTTGAAATACATCACGACGTCGGATATTTACGTGCTCAGGCATTGCTATCGTGGGCAGCGTACAAACAAAATCTCACATTGTTCGCCCGTATCCGACAGAACTAGACATACCATCCAATACCCGGGGGTCAGTGGGCGGTTGTGCCAGCCTCATATGTGCTTGTAAGTTGTACTTATTGTATATGAGCTTTCGCGCTATAGACTGC
The DNA here is from genome assembly GCA_014155875.1 of Cepaea nemoralis. NCBI lineage: Eukaryota > Metazoa > Mollusca > Gastropoda > Stylommatophora > Helicidae > Cepaea > Cepaea nemoralis. The sequence goes on from JACEFZ010027861.1 coordinate 275,031, forward strand.
TGCCACAACATTTTATTATCCTTGAACGCCATGTTACATTTGCACAAGTTCTTGTTGTAGGCTTTGATCCATCTTGAATGCCATCATTTGCAAAATCAAGCTTGTCTGATATCGTGAATAAAAACAATGCAACAAGCGTGATTATTGATTTTCGCATGGCACGTTTCTGTGTAGGTTCCTCGGCACTTAAATGTTCCATGTCATATATCTCCGTGTAGGTTTCTCGGCACTTAATTGTTCCATAACACGTGTCTCCGTGTAAGTTCTTCGGTAGCTAACTGTTCTAAGTGACATGCCTCCGTGTATCTTCCTCTTTTCCGAACTATCCCATGTGACATTTTCCCATGCATCGTCCCCTTTTCCTATCTATTAGAAGTATGTCAGGCGCAATGTGATGAGGAAATAAGGATCCGGATCCGCTTGGTGACGTAGTATTTTACTATATAAAAAGTCATGACCCTACGCTCTGATCACTGAACACTGATCAGACCAGTTGTGCTGTATGGCTCTGAAACCTGGAGTACAACGAAAGGAGACGAAGCCTTGTTACAAACCATTGAGAACAAAATTTTAAGACGCATCTTTGGACCCATTAGGGATACACAAAGTGGAGAGTGGAAAAGAAGAAGTAACAAAGACATTTATAATCTGTTTAAGGCCCCGCTAATCACTGGTATATTGAAGGCTAATAGACTACAATGGCTGGGACATATAGAAAGAATGGAAGACAATAGGGAAACAAAACTCGCTTACATTCAGGAAATAAATGACCGTAGACCCCGAGGTAGACCAAGAAGGCGGTGGAGAGATAATACATGTACAGACCTACAAGCACTTGGAATCAACGACTGGCAAGAGAACGTCCACCAGAGAGACGAACGGAGACGGATTGTATCTGCAGCAAAGAACCTCAATGGCTCGGAACGCTGAAGAAGAAGAAGAAGAAGCATTCTGTATGCGCTCCAACCTTTCAAGCTGGCTCTTTGATACTGTCAGCAGCCCCAAACCATACTCAGTGACAGAAATTATTAATTGCTGAAAGAGCCGGTACAGCATCCTCTGATCTACCCCGGTTGCTGCCATAACCCTCAATGCATTAAGTCGCCTACCAGCCTTCACCACCAAAGCCTCCACATGATCATTATAAGACAAACACCTGTCAAAGGTGATACCCAAATACTTCAATTTACTCTCTCGACTAAGAGAACACACATTCAACATGACACCTGGGACACATGCCTTAAAGATCCGGTTATCCAGGGAGTACCACACAACCGATGCCTTGTCTGGGTTTATGATGGCCCCTGCGTCCCTGCACCACTCCGCTATCCTGTTTTATGCCACCTGTAAGTCTTACGCCAAACAGGCCCTGTCACTGCCCTTTCTGTACACCAGCACATCATCTGCAAATGTCAAGATTCTATCCACACATGGTGTCTCAATAGGTGCGACTTTGCTGGTGTAGACATTAAAGAGCACTGGGAACAAGGCAGATCCCTGCGGCAACCCAGGTGTAATAGTACAGGGATCAGAAGTCCAGGAACCCATGCGCAGAGCATGGTATCAACAGCACGCAAGGAGATTATAGACATGGAGGATCATAGGATCAGAAATCAGATCGATTACATTCTCATCAACAAAAGATTTCGAAATGCCTTAAAAGTAGTAAAAACTATACCAAGCGCAGACTGCTACAACGACCATAGATTAATCTCAAGGAATTTACATATAAAATTAAAGAAAGTCAAATACTCACCAAGAAACACAAAATTTAATCTAAAGGCACTGAAGAGTGAGGAGATAAAGGATAAATTCAACGTAGAGGAAAAGAAAATTCGATGCATTGTCCGTTATGGAAATATTATTTCATGACGTCAGTGACCAATGGGAAATATTAAAGAAATCAGTCAACCGAACTACAGAAAAAACCATAACAAAAATAAATATAATAGGACTCAAGAAATAGATATCGGAAGACATCTTAAAACTCATGGAAATAAGAAGGAATAACAAACCTAACAAGGACAAATATGAAGAGATTCACAGGAAAATTATGAAGCCATGCAAGAGGCAAAAGAAACATGGCTTGAGGAAAATTATACGGAAATTGAAAACCAACACAACATCCGGAATACCAAATGAGTGCACAAAAGAATTAATGACATTACTAACAAAAGAACACACACATCAACGGGTTGCCTAAAAACCAAAGATGGCAAAATCATAATAAAAAAGGAGCAGATTCTATATGTGTGGTCAGATTATGTGAAAGACCTTTATGATGATACAAGAGAAGAACAATGTGATCATCGGAATAATAATGTAGGAGCATCAATTTTGAAGATGGACGTTCAGAATGCTCTTAACCATATGAAAACTGACAAGACCCCTGGTACAGATTACATAACAATAGAAATGATCAATGCCTTAGACGAATATGGAATAGACCATGTCACCAGACTGCTGAAATAAATATACGATACTAGAGATACACCTCTTGAATTATTTAATTCTATATTTATTGCAATCCCGAAGAAATCAGGAGCCTTGGAATGTGATCAACATCGAACAATTAGTATAATGAGCCACATCATGAAGATTCTGCTGAGGAATTATCATGCAAAGAGTTAAGAAGACAATACAACTCGAAATAGGAGAAGAACAATGTGGGTTTGTAGAAGGCAAGGGTACAGTAAATGTTGTGTATATACTGAGAACATCAACTGAACGTTTTATAGAAGTAAACAAAGATATGTACCTTTGTTATATTGACTACATAAAGGCTTTCGATAAAGTAAGACATGTCGACATGATAAGGATGCTTGAAGATCTACAAATTTATAGAAAAACCCTAGACTTGTAAAACAAAACATATATTGGAAACAACAAGCTGCCATCAGAATTGATAACGATGTAGGTCAATATTAGCCTATCAAAAGAGGTGTGAGACTGGGATGTGTAATGTCTCAAGATCGTTTTTCACTGTACAGTGAAAATATTTTCAGAAATATAGATGATATGGAAGGAATCAACATTGGGGGGGGGGGGGGGGGGGGGGGGGAATGCATCAATACCATTAGATATGCAGATGATACAGTCTTGATTGCAGACAATGAACAGGACCTGCAGCATTTAGTAGATGTGGTTGTTACACATAGTGAACAACTGGGGTTAGAACTGAATAGCAAGAAGACACAGATTATGGTCGTCGCTGGTAAGAAATTCCACAATGTGATATACGAGTAAATGGGTATTCTTAAGCAAGTCAATCAATACAGTTATCTCGGAACAGTCATAACATATGATGGAAGATGCCTTGAAGAGATTAGAACAAGAATTGTCACTTCCAAGATAGCCTTTTGCAAGATGAAAAACACACTGAGTAATAAAACGATATCAGTTGAAACGCGAAAAATAGTGTTGAAGTGCTACATAGAACCAGTACTTTTGTATGGATGTGAAGCGTGGACAATGAGCAGTCAAGCTGATGGCTGTAGAAATGTGGTTTCTAAGGAAATGCAAAGAATACTATGGACAGATAGAAAAAAAAAAAACCAATGAACAAGTCCTTCAAGAAAGAAATGAGGATCGTAAGCTGATTAGAGGTTTTAGACGTAGACTGTCAATTTTTTTTTTTTTTTTTTTTTTTGGGGGGGGGGGGCATGTTATGAGAAGAAATGTCTTGGAGAACTTGGTGACAACTGGCAAGATAGAAGGGAAGAGACCAAGGGAAGACCGAGAGGTAAATACCTGGATGGCTTGGCCACGTGGCATGATCAAGACAGGATCACGGAGCTGATCCATGACTCTGGTGGTCGAGTGAGATGGCAGTAACATGACCGCCCACGCTTATCGTTATGGCACATCATGGATGGATGTATACTGTCACAAACTTTTTAGATTTATCCAAGACAGGAGGCTGAAACACGAAGCTGTTACCACCTTTTCCGTAGCAATAATGCCCTTCTCTGAGCTGATAAGTTAACTTCTGACTCTCATGAGCCGTCTTGAGAAAAGTGAACAAGTGCTTATCCCGTTCAAGGTATCTGTCACAACCCTGTGTTGCTCGTTCGTCTGGGTCTGGACACGAATACATGTAAATATATCAGAATCAGTCAATTCACGTACATAATGAATATAAGTTTAATATCTCAAATTAAATATCACAATTTATACACCCGAAATCATCAGATTATCGAACAGCACACTCGGCCACTCCACCACTATTTCATAAACTCACACGGCTAGAGCACACGCTCTTCATACATATATCTCGTAGCGCTCGCAAACAATCATATTAGTTATACAGTTCACTTTCACAGCACTCAGTCAACCGCGTCCATTCCCTTCAGCAATCCAGTCTCGTCTCCCCAAAGCTGTCGTCTTTGATCACCTATCACATGAAGCGTGATTATTTGCACCGGGTTTTCCCCGAACCAGGAGAATGCATGAGAAAATGGCCCACTGGCCGTTTTGTCACAAGTGGCGAATGACTTACGTATACAACAACGTCTTGCGTACGTGGCGAATGAGTTACGTAAGTAACGAATGTTTTTCGTACATGACGAAGGCGTATGTATATAACGAGTGTCGTGTGTGTATATAATGATTTACGTTGGTCTCGCATTTCTGTGTCCCATGTCCTCTCTGTTAATCACTGTCCGCTAATCACTGGTATCATGAAGGCTAATAGATTACAATGGCTGGGGCACATAGAAAGAATGGAAGGCAATAGGGAAACAAAACTCGCTTACACTCAGGAAATAGATGACCGTAGACCCCGAGGTAGACCAAGAAGACGGTAGAGAGATAATATATGTACAGACCTACAAGCACTTGGAATCAACGACTGGCAAGAGAAGGTTAACCAGAGAGACGAATGGAGATGGATTGTATCTGCAGCAAAGAACCTCAATGACTCGGAACGCTGAAGAAGAAGAAGAAGAAGAAGAAGAAGAAGAAGAAGAAGAAGAAGAAGAAGAAGAAGAAGAAGAAGAAGAAGAAGAAGAAGAAGAAGATGTCCTCTCTGTGGGGCGTCGCTTTCGCTTCATCATCATAATGTGGCAAATTCCTTGACATGCGCGGTATAAAGGGCTTGCCAGTTCCCACACCGCTGTATCAAATTATTGCGTCATATCTTGTCAATTGGCTACTCGTTTCCTTTAACAATTCAGGTTATATTAATTTGTTTAGCCTATTGTGTACACACGTGAAAATATGCGTACCTATTCGTATCTTGCTGGATTCCTGCATGGAAAGCGTGTCTTTGGACATATTAACACACATATAAGAGATTAATGACGTCTCTTGGCAGCACCGTCTGTCGCTGCTATACTTGCTGGACTGACAGATATGCTTCACTCTACTGGAATGCCATTCGCCTATGAATTTCCATGAGTCTTATGGCTGTAACGAAACAGATGACAGAGTGTGTATCCTCTTCTGGTTTTATGCCGATCCAGGGGTAGACAACATTTTACTGCCACATGAGACTTCCTTTGGCTTTTATGAATCACGGTACAATCTGCATGAGGTTCTTGACTGGAACAAAATTACTGCCAACGTGATCCAGTGTTAACACAATGTTGGGAATTTGTAATGAGGGGACTGAGCACGTATGGGAATGTCATGAGTGCAGTGATGTCGGTTCTTAACTCAACTCAACTCACCTCAACTGGGAATTTGTATAGCGCATGTCAATATTTTATATGAATGGCCATTGCTTCTGCAACTTGTCTTGTTCCAGATGTACTGGTATTACATATCCACTGGAGTAAACTAGACAGACCGAGAGAGGGATTATGCTGCAAGGACATCACATGGTCTTCTAAACTCAACCCAGATTGTGTGCTATGGGGATGTATAACTCCATCCCTGGTCTTACTGCCACGGGTTGTAGTTACTGTGAGGTGTCTGAAGCACTAGGTAATAAACTATCGTCTGTCAAGAGGGAAATGTGCCATCAGCATGTCAGTGAGCTTTCATTCATATTCCCAAGTGATAGATCATGCGTTATTTTCGTTTTTAGGTTATCATATTACAATTGCGAGCCAAACAATTACCCTTCTTCTCTGCTCATCGATTTTGGCTAATCGAAGACGCTCTGTTCCATAGCCTGTCGGAAGAGTGGAGCAAGCTCCTACCTTGATTTGCTTTTTACTAGGGAAGGGCGAGGCCAGAACATGCGGATTCTACAACGTCAGCTAAGAATGCTGTGACTAATTATGTGTGAAGCCTTCACAATATCAGACCAGTGGAAAGAATGGGTTATCGAATTCCAGTTATTTTATTGGTGGATTTTATGTGGACTTCATTCTTGAAAGAGGAAGAATACACCAGCATTACAAAGAACAACACACAAACAAACCTTCCGCTTCGTATCGTGACCTCACACTGCCTATTGAAAGAAGTTCCCTACTCATGTTACTCTGACTTTTATGTTCCAAGGGCTAATTGCATCCCATAGTCAATAACATTACCTCTGTCGCTCTGGGAGGCCGTTACTGCTGACACCTGTTCTCTTCCCGATACTGTACGATCAGGCAAAACTAGTCAACACATTTTGAAAAGGTATTTGTATCAGAATTTAAATACACCATTTCTTATTTGTTTTGAAATGCCGATTTTAAATATCATACTGAAACTCACCAATTGGCTCTTCTTTTTTTGTTTTTTAAATGACGAATTCACATTACAATAATACAAATTATGTATGGTTGTTTAATTTTCTGGGCTGGGGTGAACAGTTAGTCTTTTTACGTTAGCTTTATAAAATGTGTGGTTACATACTCAATTAATTGATATTTCAACATAAAATTATAGATAAAATAGAAACATTATTTAATGTTCACAAATAACGTTTTAAAAAGGTACATTTAAACCCATTTCGCCATTATTTAGTCCCAGTTCGAGCTCTTTTTGCTTGCTTCTTGTAGTGAATCGATGAGGTGTCTCTTGTCTAACAGTAATCAGCAAGCATTGAAGGTCTCCAATTACCTTGATTCCTTGTCTCCACATCAGCAATGTCCTGGTGAAATCGTTCACCACGCTCATAACTGACAGCTCCGCAGTTTGATGTAAAGCAGACCAGATGAGAATCCTGATAATGAATATTCAAAGACATGTTGCAGCCTAGACTGTTATACTTTTGAAAACAAGAGCCAATCAACATTTTCAATATAATCTTCGTTTTCAGCACACCAAACTTAGTTACAATAAGATATTGATTACGTGGTTGCTTCGGGATTTGAAATTTAAATATTGAGCACAACCCACTACTGGCAACGCCGATCGCATTCAGGTATGAACCTAAGGCCTATCCACGTCAATATGGAAGCACTATACTCGAGTTTCGCCCTCATTTGAGCTCGTCAGTAGTGCATATCCCTGACCGGATCCGGAAACAGTCCCGGATCACGCGTGTGAAGCGGGTGTGTAACCACGCGGCACACACTGGACACACCAAATTATCACAACAGAACATCACAACGCTACCCATCGTAGGCTATGCTCAAGATTGCCCAATCGCCGCGACCGACGTCCGTCAATCGATGGGACCCGAACGATCAGGTCTTCTCACTGGCAAGGAACGCCAGGCCTCCTAAATCCAGTGAGCAATAATCAATTGATTACGTGGTTGTTTCGGGATTTGAAATTTAAATATTGAGCACATACCTATTCATACCAGAATGTGATCGGCGTTGCCAGTAGTGGGTTGTGCTCAATATTTAAATTTCAAATCCCAAAACAACCACGTAATCAATTGATTATTGCTCACTGGATTTAGGAGGCCTGGCGTTCCTTGCCAGTGAGAAGTCCTGATCTTTCGGGTCCCATCGATTGACGGACGTCGGTCGCGGCGATTGGGCAATCTTGAGCATAGCCTACGATGGGTAGCGTTGTGATGTTCTGTTGTGATAATTTGGTGTGTCCAGTGTGTGCCGCGTGGTTACACACCCGCTTCACACGCGTGATCCGGGACTGTTTCCGGATCCGGTCAGGGATATGCACTACTGACGAGCTCAAATGAGGGCGAAACTCGAGTATAGTGCTTCCATATTGACGTGGATAGGCCTTAGGTTCATACCAGAATGCGATCGGCGTTGCCAGTAGTGGGTTGTGCTCAATATTTAAAATAAGATATGTTCATATCCGATACATTTAGGGTGTTGACTAGAGTAATAGATGTTTGAGTGAAGCACGAGGTTAACAGACTACCAGTATATGAGAAGAGAGAGGGGAGGAGAGAGAGAGAGAGAGAGAGAAAGGGGAAAAAAAGGAGGAAAGGAAAGAGAGAGAAAAGAAAGAGAGGAGAGAGGAGGGGGAGAGAGAGAGAGAGAGAGAGAGAAAGAGGGGAGAGAGAGAGAGAGAGAGAGAGAGAGGGGGAGAGAGAGGAGAGAGAGAGAGAGATCTTGAGTAACAATTGACATTTTCCGCACAAACACACCACCTTCATCAATATGTTTATGATACGATTACTGTCTTATATGTTCTGTCTCCATATATACATGATATGCTTACTGTCTTTTATGTCCTATCCCCATATGTTCATACTTTGATTACCGTCTTTTATGTTCTGTCTCTATATGTTCATGATACGATTACTGTATTTTATGTTCTCTCTCTTTCTCTCTCTCTCTCTCTCTCTCTCTCTCTCTCTCTCTCTCTCTCTCTCTCTCTCTCTCTCTCTCTCTCTCTCTCTCTCTTTTAGGTTCTGTCTCAATTTTATGATGCGATTACTGTGTGTGTTATATGTTCTGTTTCCATGTGTTCATAATACGATTACTGTGTCTTATATGCTCTGTCTCAATATATTCATGATACGATTACCGTGGGTCTTATATGATCTGTCTCCATGTATTCATCATACGATTACTGTGTCTTATATTTTCTGTCTCCATGTTTTTATGATACGATTACTGTGTGACTTATCTGTTCCGTCTCCATATGTTCATGTTATGTTTACTGTCGTTTATGTTCTGTGTCCATGTGTTCATGATACGATTACTATGTGTCATATATGTTCTGTGTCCACGTGTTCATAAAACGATTATTATGTCTTCCATGTTCTGTCTCGACATGTTCATGATACGATGACTGTGTGTCTTATATGTTCTCTCTCCATGTTTTTATGATACAATTACTGTGTGACTTATCTGTTCCGTCTCCAAATGTTAATTTTAAGTTTACTGTCTTTTATGTTCTCTGTCCATATGTACATGATATGATTGCTATGTGTCTTATATGTTCTGTATCCATATGTTCATGATACGATTACTGTCTTTTATGTTCTGTCTGCATATGTTCTTGATACGAGCACTGTGTATTATATGTTCTATATCCTGTGTTCATGATACGATTACCGTGTCTTATATGTTCTGTCTCCATGTCTTCATGATACGTTTGCTGTGTTCTTATATGTTCTGTCTCCATGTCTTCATGATACGATTGCTGTGTGTCTTATATGTACTGTCTCCATATGTTTATAATAATAATACTGTGTGTCTTATATGATCTGTCTCCATGTGTCATGATACGATTACTGTGTCTTATATGTTCTGTCTCCATATGTCCATGATACTATTCTGTGTCTTATATGTTTTGTTTCCTGTTGTTCATGATACGATTGCTGTGTCCTATATCTTCTGTCTACATGTGTCCATGATAAGATTATTGTGTCTAATATTTTCTGTCTCCATGTGTCCATGATATGATTACTGAGTGTCTTATATGTTTTGTTTCCTGTTGTTCATGATACGATTACTATCTTGTCCAAATATTGCGGCTATTTCATGATGATATGCAGGCAAGAGTACAGGAAAATGGTGAACTGTTTGAGCCCTTTCCTGTCACCAGTGGAGTCAAGCAATCGTGTGTCCTGGCACTAACACTGTTCAGCCTCATGTTTTCAGCTAATAATAAAGATAATAGGACGCAAGAAATGGTATCCCTAATGGGCCCAAAGATGCGTCTTGAGAATTTGTTCTCAAAGGTTTGTAACAAGGCTTTGTCTCCTTTAGCTATACTCCAGGTTTCATAGCCATACAGCACGATTGGTATAATCAGTCTTTTGTATATTGTGATCTTGGTGTTACGAGATAGCGCATTTGATTTTAGCAGATGTTGTAGTGCATAGTATATCTTATTTCCAGATTTGATTCTAGCTTATATTTCTTCCCTTATTATGTTGGAGCAGTTGAAGATTGTACCCGAAATAGGAGAAGAACAATGTGGGTTTTTAGAAGGCAAGGGCACAGTAAATGCTGTGTATATACTGGGAACAGTAATTGAACGTTCTATAGAAGTAAACAAAGATCTATATCATTGCTTTATTGACTACAAAAAGGTTTCGATAAAGTGAGACATGTCGACATGATAAGGATGCTTGAAGATCAAAGAATTTATGGAAAAGACCTTAGACATGTAAAAAACATATATTGGAAACAACAAGCTTCCATCAGAATTGATAATGATGTAGGTCAATATCAACCTATTATGAGAGGTGTGAGAAGGGAATGAGTAATATCTCCAGATCTTTTTTCACTGTACAGTGAAAATATTTTCAGAAATATGGAAGATATGGAAGGAATCAACACTGGGGGACGATACATCAATAACATTAGATATGCATATAATGCAGTCTTGGCTGCAGACAATGAACAGGACCTGCAAAATTTAGTAGATGCGATTGTTGCACACAGTGAATAACTAGGGTTAGAGCTGAATATTAAGAAGACAGATTATGGGCGTCACAGGGAAGAAGGAAATACCACAATGTGATATACGAGTAAATGGGCATATTCTTAAGCAAGTTAATCGATACAGTTATCTCGGAACAGTAATAACATCTGATGGTAGATGCCTTGAAGAGATTAGAACAAGAATTGCTATTGCGAAGGTAGTCTTTTGCAAGATGAAAAAACATACTGACCAATAAAAAGATATCAACTGAAACGAGAAAAAGACTGTTGAAGTGCTGCATAGAACCTGTACTCTAGTATGGATATGAAGTGTGGACAATGAGCAGTCAAGCTGAAAAACATCTGATGGCTGTGGAAATGTGGTTTGAGAGGAAAATGCAACGAATATCATGGACAGACAGAAAAACCAATTAACAAGTCCTTCAAGAATCAAATGAAGATCGTAAACTGTTTAGAGTCAATAGACGTAGACAGTCAAAATTTGTGGGGCATGTTATGAGAAGAAATGACTTGGAGAACTTGGTGACGACTGGCAAGATAGAAGGGAAGAGACCAAGGGGAAGACCTAGAAGTAAATACCTGAATGGCTTGGTCACGTGGCATAATCAAGACAGAATCACGGAGCTGATCCACGACTCTGATGATCGAGTGAGATGGCAGAACATGACCGCCCACGCTTATCGGCATGGCACATGATTAATGGATGGATGGAATGGACAAATGCCTTCGAGAACAATGACATTGGAATAGACATCAACTCATGGCACATGATGGATGGATGGATGGATGGACAAATGCCTTCGAGAACAATGACATTGGAATAGACATCAACTACCGCATGGATGAAAAGCTGTTCAATCTCAGAAGACTGAAAGTTAAAACCATCACCAGCAGCGACAGAGAGCTGCTGTTTGCTGATGATTGCGCTCTATATGCCAACTCAGAGGCACAGCATGTAACACAATCTTTAAGCTTTCTCATATGCCTGTGCCAACTTTGGGCTCAATATCAACTTGGAGAAGACTGCAGTTATTTACCAGCCAGCTACAGGGTATAATCACACCATGCCGAATATCAAAGTGAATGGTCATAGACTAAGTGTTGTGGACAAATTCACCTATCTTGGCACTGTGTCACAAGCTGCCACAATTGATGACGAAGTGAGGCCAAGAATCTCCAAAGCCAGCGAGGTCTTTGGCAGACTGTACAAGAATGTATGGGACAGAAGTGGAATAAGCCTGCAAACAAAGCTGAAAGTCTGCAAAGCAGTTGTATTATCCACACTGCTATATTCTTGTGAAACCTAGGACTGTTTATCAGCGACACACTAGGAAATTAATTAACCACTTCCACACAGTCTGCCTTAGAAAGCTATTGAAAATTAAATGGCAAGACAAGATCACAGACACTTAAGTTCTAGAAAGATCGTCCATGCCCAGTATCTACACTCTACTAATGAAGAATCAGATTCGCTGGGCTGGTCACTTGACTCACATGCCAGATCACAAGCTCCTCTAAACGTTTTTTTTTTTTACCACGAGCTGCGTTGTGGTAAACTCTCCCAAGGCGGCCAGAGAAAACGCTTTAAAGACGCTCTGAAAATCTCACTGAAAGCTTTTGGAATTCATCTTGACACCTGGGAGACTGCTGCCAAAGTCCGACATTCTTGGCGTACATCATTACGCAAGGGTGCAGTCACTTGTGAAGCAACTAGGACTGCAAGAGCTGTGATGAAAAGGCTGGACAGAAAAACCACTGCTGGAGATCCTCCTCCTGGAGCGTCAAACATTCTTTGCCAACAATGTCAAAGAACTTTTCGAGCCAAATTAGGCCTTATCAGCCATCATAGAACTCACGGCTCCATATTTCAACACCACTGGATGAAATGAATTATCATTATCATTCTTAATGGACAAACAACATAACACTGTCTTGTATATTGTGTTTCCATACGTTCATGCTACGATTAATGTGTGCTTTATATGTTCTGTCGCGTGATATTCATGATACGATTACAGTGTGTCTTATATGTTATGTTTCCTTGTGTTCACGAATCAATGTCTGCCTACCATCTCTGCTTTCAATACATTCAGATACAATTTTGATTTTATTGATACTGTCTCTTACATGTTCTGTCACGTGCTATTCATGGTTACGATTACTGTATATCTTATATGTTATGTTTCACTATGGTCATGAATCGATTACTGTATGTCTTATATGTTGTTTCTCTATGTTCACGAATCGATTTCTGCGTGTCTTATATGTTATGTTTCCCTATGTTCATGAATCGATTTCTGAGTGTCTTATATGTTATGTTTCCCTATGTTCATGAATCGATTACTGCGTGTCTAATATGTTATGTTTCCTTATGTTCATGAATCGTTTACTGTGTGTCTTATCTGCTTTTAACTCATGCAAATAACGATTTGTATTGTCATGTTTCTGTAATTAACTTCTGCTTTTAGTAAAAACATCAACGTCGATATTTGTGTTGGAAGAAGAAGAAGAAGAAGAAGAAGAAGAAGAAGAAGAAGAAGAAGAAGAAGAAGAAGAAGAAGAAGAAGAAGAAGAAGAACAACAACAACAACAACAACAACAACAACAACAACAACAACAACAACAACAACAACAAAACTTTATTTTCAAAGGGTTAAGAATAGGGCACGCAGGCCCGTCTAACATTCTGCCCTTTCATCACTCTCTTTCATACATTATAACATTCACACATCATTCAAGGCTAACTGAAAACGGCAATTATATAAAAGATATGCATTATAAAGGCATGTGAACAATGAAAAATCAATACTACACGACCGGTGTGGCAGAAGAAAGAACGAGAGAAAGAAAAAAAAGTGAAGAAGATGAAGAGGTTGAGATTTAAAGAAAGAAAGAAAGAAAGAAAGAAAAAAAGAAAGAAAGAAAGAAAGAAAGAAAGAAAAGAAAGAAGTAGACGAATAGAGTCAATTAATGGAAACAAATAGAAGGGACACAAACAAGCAAGTCACTTTTGGCGTGACCAGTAAACATGAGGTGATGTGCTTGGTAGAGCGCGAGTTAACATTTATAAACCTCGTAAATTGTTTACCTATGTTTAGTTCCACAGAGCTGATACAAACCTTTAGAGTGAATTTCCCTTGGACCATCTCTGTTTGCATTGTTGATCGTTGGTTGTTTGGCTATATGGCTCCCACACACTCCATTGTCATCAGGTCGATCACTTTAATTTGTTTGATTCCAGCAATTGTGTTTGTTGTTTGTTTTAAATAGAATAGTTGGATTCTGTCACATAAAGAATCATCCACTCTATCATCCAGTTATATGGGCCTTTGTTTCACCCGGCTGCTCTGCGGATAGCGATTTGTGCGCATGGCACTGCGTCGCGTGTCCATTGGCCATTACAGTAGCACCAGAGACCTTTTCCAGTGGTTTCCAAACTATAATGAATGTCACTCTAGTTTAGTTCAGTTTATAAATGAATGCACAATGTTTCCTTCGCCTCATATAAGTCACGCCATTGGCTCCCTCAACACGGTGCACGAAAACCCCATGATGGAAAGGTTTCCAGCCTCTGTATCCACATATTCATTAATTCAGTAGCATGTCCCGTGCAGATCCTCGCTCCCGTAACAACATTCCGGAAAACTTCTCGGTCATAAGCAAGATGTCCCGCGTCCGATACACCAGTCTGGAGATCATTTGCCGCATTCTTCACCCATCTTCTCTTTGACCTTTCCCTACCCCTCTTCCCGGGCATAAACTCCTTCTTGACTGTTCTCTCCAAAACTTCATGACGTTTGAAGTGACCAAAATATTTCAATTTTCGTTGTTTTATCGTCTTTAGTAGCCAACCTTCTTCAATATTCAGCCCTTGAATTATGGATGCATCTGTTATTTTCTGTATCCAAGATAATTTTAGAACCCGTCTATAACATTTATATTCAAGATCATTTATGCGCAGTTCAGTTTGTTTAGTAAGTGTCTCACGGGCGTATGTTACAATGGAAAAGATGCATGCTCTTGTAGTTAATCATCACCCACCGAGTGGGTCTACACAAATATGGGTCTAGCATCATATCCACATTAGGAGCCGTGATAGCGTAGTGGCTAGACCCTACCTGCCGACACGCAGGTCACGGGTTCATGCCAGTGTGTAAAACATACTTGAGCTCCCAGGTCGACCCAGCCTAAAAGAGGTATCAGGGAATGTCAAGGGAAATAAAGGCGGCTGGTGTGATACTGACCACATCAGCCACCGAGTGCCGATTGGTCTATACGAACTTTGATCTAGCTATGTCTAATGCAATGCTTACCATTTGAAAAATGCGCCTAAAGTAGCGTAAAATAGTACCTTACTTTTGTTGTATGTACAGTACACCGAAAGTCGAGTACATTGGAAGTTCATTTCTACTTACTGTGTATCTGGTTATAACGTTGGCAGTATCGAATTCCAAAAGGATGATGTCGTCATCATTGTGTAAACCTGCTAGACTTGGTTCGTACTTGGCCGAACTAGAGGCAGGCGGTGTAAATCTTACATGACATCTTACATGTCAATATACAAGTGCTACAGAATATTCCTACATGACACCTTACATGCTAATTAATATACGAGTGTTATAGACTATTCCTACATGACATCTTACATGCCAACATACAAATGCTATAGACTATTCCTTCATTAGATCTTACATGTCAATATACACGTATTATATACTATTCCTACATGACATCTTACATGCCAATATACAAGTGCTATAGACTATTCCCACATGACATCTTCCATGCCAATATACAAGTGTTCTATATTATTCCTACATTACATCTTACATGTCAATATACAAGTATTATACACTATTCATACATGACATCTTACATGTCAATATGCACGTGTTATAGACTATTCCTACATGACATCTTACATGTTAATATACAAGTGTTATAAACTATTCCTACATGACATCTTACATGTCAATATACAAGTGCTTGTGATATAATTTTTCACAAACCATAAAAGTGCTGTCATTATTCTCCGTACAACAATTCAAGATTGAACACTGCAACAATGCTGGTTTGTTGCGTATTTCTACAATCCTAAAATTGACAAGGACAGACTGAAGGTCCACGGGAAAGCCAAAACTTGGGACAGCAAAAGCTGAGATCTTCTTCTTCTTCTTCTTTCGTTCGCCTGAAATATGTTTATAACTGCAATGTTGTCTCTTGTATGAATCTAACAGTCTTTTTTAGTTCACTCAGCGGTCCATAGAGTTTATCTTCCACTGTTGTCTCTCTAGGCCAGAAGGTTCGCCTGGATATGTTGTAGTTTGGGCAATCCTGGAGTATGTGCTCTGCTGTCTGCGACGCCAAACCACATGTGCACATGGCTGAGTCATCAATCTTGAATTTTGTATCATGTGGTAGCGTAATCTATTGTGTCCTGTTCTGAGGCGCAGAAGAATGACCTGTTCTAGTCTGTACATAACGTGGTAGTCGTCTTGAGTAAGCTTTGGTGGCCGTCTGACTGATTAGATCATTCTTTTATTTTGGTGGTATGTAATGGGCACATCATGCTGTTGTTCTTTTGCTCCTTTCTTAGCCAATCGATCAGCTCTGTCGTTTCCGGGGACTCCACAGTGGGATGGTATCCACTGTATTGTGACCTTACGCTGACTGCTAAGTTCAGAAAGTAGTGTCCTTAGAACTGGCAATTTCCGAGACAGGAGCGCCTGCCAATATCGCCACAGATTGTGTACCATGGTTGGTATTTTGTAATTTCTCTGTGGCTATCTTGATTGCCTCAATTTCAGCATCTTAGTTATGGCAGTACTTTCCTGTTGGAACTCTGGCCGTGTCTCTAGTATCATTTGGGTATTCTATGTACACTCCCGCTCCTCCATTTCGAACAGCATTTTGTACTGGCCCATCTGTGTATACTCGGATCCAGAGGTCCTGTGGGTATTCGTCATCAAGGAAGCTGAGAGTGGCTGTTCTGCGCTGTACACTGTTCTGTTCTTCCTTGTCAACAACCGGCTCCATGGCCTCTTTGAACAACACTTAACTCGTTGCCACCAGAAGAACGGCCCACTGTGCCTGCGGAAAATAGTAGCTTCTCAACTCGCTACGACCAGGTTAGAAAATTAAAGTCTAGAGAGAATAGAAGGACCAGAAGAACAACAGCCAATTTATTTGGAAACTCAACCAAACTGAGGACCTGACATCTTGTGGGGGGAACTAATGTTGTGAAGCATTTCATTAGAATGAAGGTAAAACGATAATGTTTTAGATTAGTTTATAATTATCTAGTCAGTGGGACCTATTTCCCGAGAAGAGGTGGTAAGTCAATGTGTTGAAAACCACGTGATTAGTCCTTAAGAAATTAATATTATATTCAGTTAACATAGTCATAGAGTAACTATAAATTAGGACTAATCCAATGAGTTTCTTTTTCTTCTAGTAAACAACTTATTTAATGTGAAGCATTAGATCTAATTGTACCATGCATTCTTAAGCAGTAAACTCTATCAACAGTGTTTTAGAGTTGATGACTAACTTAAGATTTAAATGGAGAATCATTAGTGCAGTGGTAAGAAAACTATGTTACATGTGCCAACACTGGTAAGACAAATTAGTGTAATGTGTAATAAATCAAGTAGGTTTGTGTTACATCGCACATTTTGTGTTACATAGCACATGAAGACAGGGAGTTTTGTTTTTTTTAATTCCACGAAGCACATGAGAACCAAATAGATTCCTAATAGTTATCATAATTTGTGTGATGGGTTACAGCAAACATATGGTGAGACAAATGTATATTTTTGCCACATAATTATGCTTAATCAAACGCCATGCAAGAATGGTTATGATACGTGATAATGAATGTATTTATCACATAAATATATGAGAGCATGTGGGGATCCATGTGCATTTTCATTATTGTTATGTGACAGAGAGAAAAGGAGTTAGAAGAAGGAGAGAGGAAAGGAGGAGAGAGGGAGAAGGGAAAGAAGAGGATATGAGGGAAATGATATAAGTAGTGTGAAGCCTAAGAATTCGTTCCTCAGTCGAACTCTGCCTACAACACACTATCTTTGATAATTAAGGAAGAGGGAGAGAGAGGGAGAGAAAGAGATAGAGAAAGAGAGATGAGGGAAGGGATAGGACAGATGTATGTTCGTGTCTCCGCGTGAGAACAATAGTTAATTATACTATTGCACCATCAATGTCTCGCGGTGTATGTTAGGTTATAGAAGAGATGTACAGCCCACCTCACAATGTCTCTAAACTACTCTAATCTACACAATCTCAGACTGACAAGTCGAAATGAAAGGCAACTCACACATATATTTATTTCCTTCTGAACAGTAACAAGGTGACAATCTACAACATAATCGCATAGAGTAATCAGTACATGCATTGCAGACACATAATGCATAATCAACTCTAATAATACAATACTGCATTACCTCACACGGGAGAGATAGATAGTATAACAGACTATGCAACTGGTTGTTAGGGGAATGTCACCTATGATCACCTATTAACCGCATGAAGCAAAGGACTAAAGCTAGGAATTACACCGGCCTTTTGTCTATCTCGCAGTAACCGTTCTGCAGGCCTATAAGTGGCCCATTTACTTAGTCCGAATAACCAGGGGCCATTTGGTTCAGATGAATATCTGTTTATTCAGATATGGCCGGAATGCTTGGGTATCTCCAGTTTACCAAGGCAATGCCTGAAACATTATAAAACAATACCCGTGAGTGTTATGTTAAAATAAACCTTAGTCTTTCACTACCTACAAAGTCCCTAACATCTATTGCTTCTCTATCTATGCTAGTATTAAGCCTTATCAGCAACATCACCATTATGTATAGCCATAACATAAATTAACAACAGTATTTTAAACACAGTAATGTATCGACTATTTATATTTAACAAACGTTATTATTTCCTATCTCCCAGTACGCCGACTACAGTCAAAATAAACCCAAAAGTATTTAACCATTTACCCGGATTTCGTGTAGATTTGAACTCGCTGCCTGTACCCCGCAAGGCCAGCCTTTCGCCACCTTAACTACACAGCAGCAGAAACGCGACCTCCTTTCACCCCTGTCTAGTCGGACAAAAGACACGCATTCCTTCCTGTGCCCGCCCCGTCTCTGGCCGACGGTCTCACCTGTCCTTATTGTCTGGTTGATCCGGTCTCTGTGTTTGTTTATATCTTGCAGTAGCCTTTCGTTTTATATTTACAGGCTGTGTTGACCCGCCTAGTATTGCAGAGTGACGAGACTCAAAAGCAACGGTAGATATGAAGTTAAGCCAGCGGTGACTATAAAATTCAGTTTATTAGAAGAATCTTCAGCAATATAAAAATGCGTACAGCAACTACAAAAGTCAAAGCATCTTGCTGGCTGGGCAGCAAAGTCACAACTCCTCCCCTGGTTACCTCTACGTCAGCTCGTGAGCGTCCCCAACTACTTAGCTACGGTGCTCAGTCGTGCATCATGTGGTTATTTCTTTTCTCCTTGCACGCCGTGCCACCTAACTAAACCCCGTATAACAGCCTACACTGTTATATTACCTTCCTACCCTAACAAGACTTTTCCCCGAAAAGTCTTAATTCCACAACTCAATTACCCCCAAATCCATGACCCCAGACACTTAACCCAATAATCCCACAAAAATTAAAGTTACTTCTTCTTCGTTTCTATAAATCATAAGCAATCCGCTTACCTATCCCGTACTAACCAATCTGAACCTACCTCTAACTCTAACCTGGAGCTCTTATTCATTACACACCTCTCTCTATCCCCACAATTCATCTCATAACCAGCCGCCACTGCCCCTACTCTACACTTCTTCTTCATTATAATATCCACATACATTATTTACATATCGTAAGTCTATATCACCAAAAACTCATCGTATAATATTCTTCACAAAGCAACCCGCTTCATTTCATAAAATGTCGATCTAAATTATGATTAACAAAAATTGAAGATTCTTATGTATTTCTACAAGCTATCATACTCTCACTAACATTAACAACACAGGATAGACAGGAAAGATAGACAGGAAAGTGGTTGGTGCGAACCGAAGAGTAGTAAGAAGTAGTCACACTTATCACATTTATCCTCCCATGCACTTTCAAAACTTTATAAAAATAAAGTTTTCAAAAACCCAAATCACATAATTCGTTAATCTTCATCCTCTTGTCAAAAGTTACATCGATCTAAAACTCCAGCCTTCTACACTCAGTAAAAAAATTTGTATTATTTGCGCTGCCAAAAACAGCTAGCAATATATGATTGTACTTTCTATCTGTAACACACCTTCCCAACTAATATTTTGATTTCCACTTCTTCTTTCATGCCATAAGTACAGCATCTCCCAATTATCCAATGTTTATTTTATGCTGATAAGCACAGCTGCCCCCTTTTTGAGTTAAACCAGTCATTTCCCATCTATGTATTAACGCTGTTCAATACAGCTCCTATTTTAACCCCCACATCCATGTATTTCTATTAACGCTGTCTAATGCAGCTCCTATTTCATCCCCCACATCCATGTGTTTCTATTAACTCATAGCGAGCAACTGGTAACAAGTTCTATCTACTTAAAAATTGAACAATGCAAAACGATTGAACATGATAAGCAATCATAATTTATAACAAAACACTTTCCCCCTCTTTTTGTGAACTTACTTACTTAATCCACTCCCCATGGCTCTCAGTCCCCGTTTATTCCAATCGTTGCTGACAACCGCAGCCATTTTCAATGCCAACTATATCTCTCCATGGTTCTCAATCCATGTGATTCTCTCTACCCCATGAAGATCATTTCTTAAAGTTGCCTCATATTTTCTGAACGTAACTCTGCATCCAGAACTCCCAAGGACCCTATTAACACGTCACTTTAATATGGACCAGTTCATATTTTATAACTCCCCACAACTGAACGCCAAAAGAAAAACTATTTTAACCATGGTCAAGGCAACTCAAGAAGCAAAATCATTATAACTTTTGCAAATGAAGATAACCAAACAAGGTAATATGTAACCTAAATAAAACCACAATTCATAAATAACTGGAGTCACGACAAATCAAAATAAAACATGTCACTCCCCCCCCCCCCCCCCCCCCCCCCCTGGTTTTCACACATGATTTCATATATCCCCACATTTTTCAAAATAAATATACATAATGAAATAGTAATCAAGTTCAAATAAAATCAACTACTTATTGTAACCAAACAACATTAGTCTCTTATATGGACCAATGTTATATATATCTATTCACTACAAAGAACACAAGTCATGCCTATTCCACTACTCTAAAACAAGTTTAACATTTATATGCACTGTGAACTACAGGTATTGTTTTATACCAATTACTATAAAAGTCTTAACACAATCACCTATATGCCAAACCATCATTACATCAACAACGATTTTATCTCCTGCTATCTGCCATATCTCCATTTTTTCAACTTTACAAGTCAAACCATTGATTATCTTCCTTCAAAATATTCCATCTCTTACAAAACTAACTCATAACGACAGCACTGTATTTGAAATATGAAGGAAACAATTACTGTTAACTACAGCTCCAATTGCTCTATTTACTAACTAGTGTGGCTATTTCAACGTACAACAACTCATCTACCTACTAAGGGAAATTGTAACTCGGCACACTTGTTTTCTAATCTAGTTGTTTCCCTTGGATTTGATTTGTATCAACCACTAATTCTACTTTCGCTTCATAAGGACATTCTCATCATGCGCAGAACAATATTTATTCCCCCAACAAAAGTCATTAATAAAAAATGACCATACTTTTTCTGGAAGTCGACAATCACCTCTCCTCCAGCGAGTATAAGCGCAAACCAAGCCATTTATCTTCTCACATCATTCTACCAAATAGTGTTGGTCTCTTAATTAGTCTCTAGTACCCTATTGGTCTTACTTCTAATTGTACAGTCGCCGTCTCAAGCTCTACATTCTTCCGTAACATTACTGTTGACTGCTTTCGAACACCTGACGTATTATTAATTCCCCAAGTTCTTAATAAGCCCTACATTCTAACATGCTTCTAACGATTAACATGCTTCTTCACATAATACTTTCTCAGAATTACTCACTTCTGCGTCTCTCACCCTTACTCCTCAATTTTCCTTATTATCTTCACCAACCAGCATCAACTCTTCTCTTCACAATTTGACTCAGACAAGCAATTCTTCGCCAACCCCCATCATCCAACACATTAATCCTGTTGTCCATACCTTTTACTCGCTTTCCCATTTATAAGCAGCCCTTCGCAGCTAACTTCTCTGTGTTCTCTCATTCTTCCGCACACTCACATCCGCCAACGACATGGAATCTGCTTCCTAAAACAACAAACGGAACGTTAATTCTCTATCTATCATCCTGTCATAGAATTCTCATTAATTATTTATACCATCCAATACCACTCATTATAAACAGAAGCCATCTCAAATTTTCAATCATCTACTCTCTACCTTTTTCAACTTTCACACACTCACTTACTCTGTCCTCCACGAAATCACCGGTATGCTTTATCAGCGTCATCACTCATCAATTCTTCACACGGCACTCGTATTTTATGCTTGCTCAGACAGTGACACCGCTTCAAGTCTAAGATATACCAATCGCCCCGTACATCTATGCGCTACTACCAACCAATTGACATCGTTCTATCCATGCGCTCCACCCCAAACGACTTTTCAAGACTTCCCTCTTCAGCGCTACGAACACATGTTTGTCTACACTTTTACACACGCAAGGACAACGCATAACTAGATGAATCACTCCAATACTCAACAGGGCTTTCACAATTCAACTGCTTTCTTATTTCCACGTAATATAGATAAGCTTAACCCAGCCTATCTGTTTTCTCACTTGCAACTAGTCTTCTCTGGACTATCACAACATACATCTCATTCTCCCGCATTACTATATTCAATCTCCTTAACAACATTCCATTCTGACAAACGAATACCCGCATATTTACCCATCTTCTTACACAATCGTTTATTTATAACCGTCTCACGCTTAACTGGTTATTTTACACAGGATACTCAATCTACATCTCCTCATCAGACACGCTCGGTTCATCTTACCTCTGCCAATGCTACTATATCAGCTTCTCAAACCAACAAGCGAAACTTTAATTCTATCTCAGACATCACGTCATAGCATTTTCATACTCCAGTTACTCTTCTAAAAGCTCTGAGTCAAGCCATCTCAAACAACGCGTCAACTCTAGTACGAGCATTCATAATTAGTTTATCTCTCTCCATGCAAATTCTGTGCTGAGTCTACCCTACTTTAATCACACCAGTTATACATCACTCAACGTGATCAACCCACTCCATCCGGCCATTCCGGACAAGGGACATTTCAATTTCCACATTGTCTATTCTCCCCGCACCACAACCAAACACAAGATATTCTTTATAGTGTATCCACGTAGAATATTCCACCACTCACCAGCTTTAAAATTATCTATCACTTGCTGTGACTCTCTACCCAAAATAACACTATTGTCTGCACCCTATATTGTGATACTACACCAAAAAAAATTCATCTGTCTATTTTAGACAGAAACATATGTATATGCTCACACCGCAATTCATCTCGTAAGCCAAAACAATGCAATATGCCATTCATCATCCTCAGAATTTTAAGAGCTATAGAGCGTATCTAACCCAAATAGTTCATTGTCTCCTACTACTAGTGTGTGTCTCTCTTCATCTATCTCACCTTCATTATCTATAACTGTCAGACTGTCATTAAAGTATTCAAGTCTTATGGTTATATATTCTCTGATCTTTCTTATGTCATCTTCCGTAGTCGAGTAAATTTCTGCCATCTATCTATTACTATTCTTCTTCTTAAGTGCCTCCTTTTTATTTCCTCTATTTGCTATTTCTGTCTTTACAGCGTCGGTCTGCTCACTATTTTCAGTATGCGTCCGATATATTTTATATCTTCCTCCCTCGTCTTCAGAATAATCACTGTATATGGTCGTTCCCTCAATAGGCTTATTATAGTTGACTGCAGACATGGCAATAATATCCCTATGGTCGGCACTAGAACGTCTGACCCTCTTCTTATTTATACCTCTACGTTTCATACTTCAGGTCAGGAATAATTTCAATGTCTCTATCTGAGGAAGCTGACCCACCAGTCGTACCTACATTGGCTAGTAGACTATTTGTATTCCTATCCTTAATTTTTCTAACCCGTCTTCTGACATCTTTGGTCTTTGTCTGTCCATCCCTCCCAATCTCAACAGCCTCTCCTTTCTCTAATTTCACATAAGGAGTTTCGCCAATTTCCAGTAACTCGGTCTGACTTCCCTTCGCTATCTTGCTGCCTTATTGTACCTGAGTTTTCCTTTCCACGGTATCAATTTGTGTCTGTGTGCCACCATCTACCACTTCAATCATCTGCGTCTGTGTCTCTCTTTCCTGTCTGCCTCTAACAACTGAAAACATCTGTCGATCATCAGCTAAGGTTCTATTAGTCTGATGCTGATTTTCTCTTTTGTTTGACATTGCGAGTGCACATCTCAACCTTCTGATCTCAAACCATTGACTTCGCAATGTTCTCAGCCAGTTCCAGTTCCATCTTTTCTTATAAAAATTCTGTCTCTGCCAACCATTGACTTCTGGCCTGCTATGTTGTCTCTCTTCAAACCTTCGTGTTCTAATCACGTCGTTTGCATCCCGTCTGCGGTAGTTTCTGTCGTTGTTATAAAGCGGTTGTCTTCTAAAGCAGGTTGAACTTTGACGTGGCCTTGGCGTAATGGTATCATACTGGCCATTCGATTGGAAACCTCGACTACGTTGTCTTCTATAATTTCTTACCAGTGTCAGTATTTCTGCGCTGGTCTGATTAACTCCGCGTCTTCTTTGCATTTCTCCAAAATTCCTATTTGGTCTACTATTTACACTTCCATTCTGTGCACTAACATGAGCACGTCTGTTGCCACAAAATCTAAAAGTGTGTCCCCTCTGTCCACAATTCCAACAGACCATATTTGTACTAGCTACTGTCTCTCTTATAGGATGTCTCATTTGTCTTCCTCTATCTTGATTACTTTCTTTATTACTTCTCTGCAGTGTCTGTATTTCTCCCCGTCTTCTCCATCCGTACCTTGCTTGTCCTATCTCCATAGGTTCCTCAATTCTATCTTCTCTATTGCTTCCTATCTCTCGTCCCACTCTTAGTCTAAATCTCCTTCTCAAGATTTCTCCTTGTATAGCTATATCCACAGCCTGTGATAATCTTGCAGGATTTTCCCTCATAAGCTTGAATTTAAGTCCATCCGACTTTATCCCGTCAACAAATATTCCAACTTACATCCTTTCCACCTCTTCACCCTGTACGTTCTGTCCTAGAAACGCCTCCTCAGCTAAATTAATTAACCTGTCGCTGTATAGTTGAACACTTTCTTCATTGTTCTGCTTAGACTCTCTTAACACTGAAAAAGCGTGTTGTGGATCTGTGATCTCCGCATATTTATGGGCCAGGTCATCTTTAAAATGTTCCCAAGTCTCATCTGCCCCAGCTTCTAATTTCCTCCTAATATGATCCGATACCGGTGATACAGTAGCCTGGTAAGCAATTTGTTTCTTTTCTTCGTCCGTGGCTCCTACTAGGAAAGAGTGTTTTTCTACCGCTGTCATCCATTTCTTAAAATCTCTGGCTTGTCCACTGAATTTTTCCATGTCTGTACTTACTCCTTGTTGTTTTATTGCTGTGTTAAGTCTGCCTATTGCTCTACCTCCATCCATCATGTGCCATGCCGGTAAGCGTGGGCGGTCATGTTCTGCCATCTCACTCGATCACCAGAGTCGTGGATCAGCTCCGTGTTTCTGTCTCGACCATGCCACAAGGCCAAGCCATCCAGGTACTTGCTTCTATGTCTTCCTCTTGGTCTGTTCCCCTCGATCTTACCAGTTGTCACCAAATTCTCCAATCCATTTCTTCTCATAACATGCCCAAAAAATTTTGACTGTCTACGTCTAATTTCTCTAATCAATTTACGATCTTCATTTGTTTCTTGAAGGACTTGTTCATTGGTCTTTCTGGCTGTCCATGGTATTCTTTGCATTTTCCTCAGAAACCACATCTCTACAGCCATCAGATGTTTTTCAGCCTGACTGCTCATTGTCCACGCTTCACATCCATATAAAAGTACAGGTTCAATGTAGCATCTCAACACTCTTTTTCTCTACCTACTCCACCCAAAATTTGTGTCAACGAAGCCTCATCCTGTGCCATTTTAATATTTTTGTTAAATATTATAATAACTTCGGCCAATAAAAAAAAATTATTGCACAATTACAATGTTAAAATCAGATATAATCAATACAGTTTTTATGTGAGGATACACTTGAGGCTGTAACTTTCCAAGCGAGTAGTGTCCTTCAAAATACTTCCAAATGACGAAAGCTTGATATTTACTTCTGTTCTGTTAGTTTCGATCCTGGAAAACCTCTGGGTTCAGTTATCTGGCTTCGCTAGTGTGATGAGAAACTTCACCCGTGGTTGGGCACGTCTGACTTCACCCGTGAATGGGCACATCTGACTTACTTCACCCGTGGATGGGCACTTCTGTATCGTTTTGGCTTTTAATTTCACCCGTGGATGGGTACTTCTGTATCGTTTTGGTCTGGAAACGCCTCGAGCTCAACTTTGGTCAGAGGAACAAGGCGATTGAAATAGGCTCTCCTCTTTAGCAGGGTCGGCAACCATTATGCCCACCAGCCTCAGAGGAGCCCAATGCAGCTGGATCGCACTTTATGATAATTATCTTCATGAGCTGGACATTTTCCTCTCAAACTTGAGTAAGCTTCAGCGTTGTTGCGGCTGCCCAATTAGACCAGTCTTCAAATCAGCAAAACGATTTTACGGCTGCAGGTAGACCTTTGGTAGCAATTCAGGTTCGCAACATTGAGATACTCGGTTAGATGATGTATCCAGTATCCAACAGCAGCGTATAGGAGTGACCCAACAGAGCCTGGAGCTGACTTGACAACGAGCTCTTATAGCCCTTTGCAAATGACGATGTGGAGCAGCAGCAGCCTCTTGAGAACGACCGTTTCAGGCCACGGCTATGGTAATAGAAGAAGCCATCTTTTCCAACTGCGTTCAGCAATAGTTTAGAAACGTAGCATGACTTTCTTTAAACGCACTTCGGAAAATTCCTGCCGTGGTCAGTACTTTGCGTTTTCTTCAACAACCCATGATTCAGGATCCTGGTTTATACGGCATCAATTTGAGTCTATTGCAGAGTGACGAGACTCAAAAGCAACGGTAGATATGAAGTTAAGCCAGCGGTGACTATAAAATTCAGTTTATTAGAAGAATCTTCAGCAATATAAAAATGCGTACAGCAACTACAAAAGTCAAAGCATCTTGCTGGCTGGGCGGCAAATTCACAACTCCCCCCCCCCCCTGGTTACCTCTACGTCAGCACGTGAGCGTCCCCAACTACTTAGCTATGGTGCTCAGCCGTGCATCATCTGGTTATTTCTTTTCTCCTTGCACGCTGTGCCACCTAACTAAACCCCTGTATAACAGCCTACACTGTTATACTAGTTATCATTAATCTTGTAGTCTAATTGCTTAGTTTACATGCACATATATATTTTATCTACACTCTGCTTATCTAACCGATTGATTTGACTCCCATCACTCTATTTCGGCCATTTAAATATAGGTAATTTGCAGGATGTCGCATCCAATCCTGCTCCTTGTCGGGTCATGGTTCCTTAGCGGGTTAACGTTCAGTAGTTTGCTAATGCTTCCTTGCTTAGACTGCTATTATAGCGAGCTAGCTAGTTAGATGTGGGTCCTTTGCAGGACGTTGCAGCTCATTCCTGACATTTGTCGGTCGTTCATTATTACGCAGTAAGTTCACGTACTGTAGTTTGCTATAGCTCTCTAAACTAAGATACCTGATAATAATATACAATTATACTAATTAGGTCTAAGTCTTACATCAACTTACATTCAGCTTCTGTCGTCCAGTCGATCTTCTGGGTTCCATAGTTGAAATATAATTGCTCTCTTCAACCTCTCGTTTGTCGTGGAACCCATCAGACGTTTTCGTGTTTGACATTATTCTCCTGTGTGATCCCGATCGACCTTAGTCTCCTGTGTGATTCCGATCGCAGTGTCTCTGGCTAGTGGTTGTCCTATCTGACGTTAGCCATCATCTGCAATTAATGAGCGGTTTCCTTAGCCAACAGTCCTTCTCAAATGGCTTGCACGCCGTTTTGTGATCCTCGGAATTTGCGTTCCACTCCATCAGGTTTATCTACCTGGAATAAATGGTTCACAGATCCTTGACCATCTGCTTGTCTTCGGCGGTCCAGGCGAAACTGTGATATGTGCATCTTTTCCGTCTTTAATACCGCCTCTCCATCTTCTTAGACACTAAACAGCCTGGGATATGGACATCACCATCGCTGAAGTTTCAAACTCATACCTCCTGGGCTGGGCGATCGCCCAGCCCTCGGCCCACTCGGCCCTGTTGCTAAACCGTACTCTTGCTCGTTCCACACTGTCTAAACTGACTGGATCCAAAGTATATATCACCTCTTGAGTTGACGCCTTTCTGGAATCACGTGACGTCGCTGTCCCTTGTCATGAAGAACTACCCAATCAGTTTTTAGCTATGCCGCATAATTAATTCACCTTTATCCGCTTCAGTCTAGATCCTTTGACCCCACTGAGTTGCAGCTTGAGGTTGAAGACCTTATCTTACCGCCTTTGCCTGTTTTGGGCCATGGGGCGTGTCCGTTCCCATATATCTAGCCCCATCCGTTGTATTTCTTGCCCATTTGACAGTTCTCGACAAAGCCTATGCTAAGTTTGGCTTCATGTTTCCTGAATTTCTTATTTCACTAACAACGAAAGGTAAACTGACGGTTAGCGGGCCGTGTCCCAGTCAGCGCCCGGTCACTGACTATCTTTGAACTTATACTGGTCGGTGAACTTTCTGTTTCAAAATTATTCCAGTCAACTTAGGCGGTTTGTGAAAGCTATTTCCCAAACCGTCTCAGTTAAACATGAGGAAGCATCATTTGTGACTCTCATAATTAGGCCTAATGATCACATAAATCTATGTCATTGATGAGAGCATGTCTGGGGTGGTTTATGTGTGATTTCATTATGGTTATACAAATGTGACTATCATTTGTAAAAACACATCACTATGCTTAATTATCATCCAGGAAATACGATAATTTATGATGAAGGATGAAAATGATTAAGATTCCATTGTACTGTCATTGTTTAATCTGTGAACTTATCATCAGTAAAGCACATACATATGCTTAATTGTCATCTATACAGATATGATTGTGATTGTGGAATGATTGAGATTTCATTGTGATGTCAATAGTGTTAACATTTAAAGCTATAATTGGGAAATCACATAAGTATAATTAGTTAACTTACATGTAAGTATGAATGATTTCTGATGGAAGAGTGAAATTATCATCTATGTACTTATGAATCTTATGTCTGAGAATGATAAAAAGAAGTAACATGCTGAAAACGAGTATAGGCTAACAGTCAATCTCATGAAAGAAGGCAGCTTTGATGTATAATGTCCTGTCTATCACAAGAGAACATGTTAAGCATACCCCAAAGACTAATTAATCATTTAGTGCACTCCGACGCATGACAACACATTATATTAAATATCATTCATGGAACCATCATCTCGGTTTGTGCCCTAAGCACGACAAAACCCATATTATACATCACGCGTACTACAATCATCTGGTTTTGTATATTAAGTGAAATCCTACTGTGCATTTCATGTCACTCGTGTTACCACATATGGACTAGTGTCCTGGTGAATGTAATACAATGATGATGACTGTAATGAAGATGATAAAAATGTAATGATGATGATAATAAAATAATGATATCATGATGAGAATCATATAATGATGATAATGATATAATGATGATGAGGATTGAAATAACAATGATGATGATGATAATGACAGAATGATGATGATGATGATGATGATGATGATGATGATGATGATGATGATGATGATGATGATGATGATGATGATGATGATGATGATGATGATGATGATGATGATGATGATGATGATGATGATGATGATGATGACAAATTAAGTAAAACCACATTACAGACACGGTGAAGAAGAGAGAATGTACTCGCCTTAATAACATTTGATTAGAAAAGAATTCACCTGAATACTATAAAAGAATTGATACCATGATGTACTTATATTATTTATAAGCAAATGCTTAATGCAAATGGGAAATGATTTTGACTGATTGATTGATTTAGGAACCGACATTACAGCATTCGGGGCATTCCCATAAGCGCTTCCTCCCCATCCTCAGAAGCCAGCGAAGTGTTTCAACCCCAATAGTACCTGTAGTCATCTGATTATATCTGCGTCTCGCCTTTCCTCTAAGCGTCGAGTATCGGCCAGATCCCCTCGTCACTCCTCGCTGTCGCATTCTTGCCAGACCATGGTGATCCATTTGCTCCTCCGAGGTGTACACGTGCTCCCACAAGGCCGCAACCACGTCTACCTTATCATGCATCAATACTCCACCAAGTTTTGCAGATCCAGCCAATTTGTCTGCCTGTTCATTCCCCAGCACACCAGCATGCCCCTGAGAAAAGATCCAGACGATGCATTGCCACCCGTGACTTCCGAAGCGAAGCAAGCCACTCTGCACGAAGCTTGCCTGTCCTCACCCTACTCAGCATGCTTTCTGAGTCAGTTACAATCACGATGTGTGTGTGTGTATCGTATTCTCCATCCAGCGGAAAGCTGCACTGACTGCCTCCATCTCCATTAAGCTATACGTTGTGGTATCATATGCCAGCTCTCCTGCATCAAATGTCGACCATTAGCTTTTGCCAAGAACCCCCAGGCACTTCTACAACCTCTCAACACCGAACCATCTGTGTAGATAATCACATCACCCGGGCGAGCACTGTCCTGAATTAGTTGCTGGATTTTCACTTCCATTGCCCCTGCTGGCCACTCCCTCCACTCCCGGCTCAATGTGATTATAACTCTGCACAAGTCTGACTGCTCCGCTGGCACTCTGACCCACTCCTCTCCTCGCCTAATGTTCTCCAAGGGGCACACCTGTCTGATCGTATCCTCCGCCTGCGCCATCCATGATTTCCCTATTTTCAGTCGCTGGCCCTTAACTGCGTCCGGCGCCTCATGCAACGGGTGATCTGTGTCAGCAGCTACTCTCAGGTATGCCTTCCCCTGCATCACCTTGAGCCTACCAGCAACAGTCGGCAAACCAAGGATGTACCGCATACACACCACTGGGGTGTCTCTGGTGCATCCCAGAATAACCCGCATAGCCTTGTTCTGTATGCGCTCCAATCTCACCAGCTGACTCTTTGGGACAGTGAGCAGTCCTAGTCCATAATCAATCGCTGAGAGGATCAAGTGCTGGTATAGTCTGAAAAGCATTCTTTGCTCTATGTCCATTGTAGCCATAGTTTTAAGTGCGTTGAGTCCCTTTTACGATCTTGTCACAACCATCTCAACATGATCCTTGAAGGACAGGCTCCTGTCAAATGTGATTTTCAGATACTTCAGTTTGTTCTCTCTGTTGACGCTTCCACCGTCTATCGGGAGGCTTGGAACATCAGCTCTCACAATCCTGTTGTCCAGAGAGCACCACAAAATAGCTGCCTTTTCTGTGTGGATGACAGCACCCATTTCAGTGCACCAGTCAATCACTTTGTCTACTGTGACCTATGCTCCTGGGCTGTTTGCTCCCTATCTCTCCCCTGCCTATATACAAGAATATCATCTGCAAATGTTAGTATCCTTCCGACCCCTGGTGCTTCTAGGTTTGCAATTTTCTCGTATACTACGTTAAAGAGCACCGGTGAGATTTCGGATCCCTGTGGCAGTCCCGGGGTTAAAATATGTATCTCTGAGGTCCATGCACCCAGACGGAGAGCAATCCGACTAGAATGCAGGACGGGAAATGATTTTCAAAACTCTTAATGTATGAGACCATTTTTCATTAAAGGAAGATAAAGAGAATTAACTAGGTACAGACTAGGATGGGAAACATAGTTATCAATTCCAATTCTATCAAGGTAGTAGTCAACCTGTAGACCCTGAGGACAGGCATAGATGAAGATGAAACTGCACATCTGCTAGTCTAAACCTTGAACACATTATAATGGAAGATTGGATAGAGAGCAAACAATTATGTTGTGGATAACTATTTTAGAGCTCCAAGACTCTTTACCCTACACTGTTTATTTTCCTAGGATCACAATTCTTTATGTAATTTTTTTGTTAGTTGTTGTTGAAAGGTACAACATTTAATTTCTAATGTCATTTTGAGAATGTGATTAGATGTATGTTGTTTGCTAACATTTCAGATAGTGACTAAGTATCACATTGGAAAAGAGGAACTTAGTATCCCTTATCTCTTTGGGGTTGAGCCATTATCTATACATCCGTTAGTGCTATATAATTTTCTTTAACTTTATCCTCAATGTTCCTTCAGTAATCTATGTTCACTATAACAATCAGCACTTGGAGCTGTTTTTGCTATTGTTAGCGCATTTCTAAATCTTCTGCTAATCAGAATGTAATCAATATGGTTTCTAATCCTGTTATCAGGGCTCCTCCATGTCCATAATCTTTTAGGATGTTGCTTAAACCAGGTGTTTCCTACAATCATTTCCTGCTCTTTTGCCCACTCTACAAGTCTGTATCCTCTTTCATTTCTCTCTCCTAAACCATAGTTTCCTACTGTGTATCTATCACCTTTATTCCTACTTTTGCATTGAAGTCCCCTATTATGATTTTTATTTCTGAATTTTTACATTTCGTTAAAGCAGACTATGAAATTATAAAATTCCACTACACCATCTTCACTGGATTCTCCTGTTGGGGTATATACTTGAATAACATTTATGCTAAAAGGTCTGCTGCTTAATTTAACTAGTAGAACTCTGTCTGACACGGCCCAATATCCTTTAACAGATTTTGATGTTTGCCGGTCCAAAATAATTGCTACCCTCCCTTGTCGATCTCCTCCTCCAGAATAAATAATCTTAACATCTTCATCTATCTTGATGCATTCTCATGTCCATTTCGTTTTGCACATCCCTAAAATATTAATTTTCTCTCTTTCTATTTCTTGTTTGATGTTATCTAATTTTTCGTCGTCGTTTAACGTCCTAACATTCCATGTTGCTAATGTTAATGTCTCTGTCCTTGTCTTGCTATGATATGTCTTTAGGCGAATTATAATGAACTAGGCACTTTTAAAGAAGATAGTTTGCCGTTGCTTTCCTTCTATGGCAGTGACCATACTGGCTATTGACAGCCATTGTCTCGTGAAAGAGATCTTCTGCCTACCGTCGCGGAAATTGAGACCATAACCAACAAATATCTGTCGGTTGCCCTCATAATTTCATCCACCATCTGCCTTCCGTGGCTTCTTTTGAGCACTTCCAATAAACGAATACGAAATAACACCACATAATCCACAGGAAAACACTAAAACCAGCGTCTCCCGAAGAATAAACACATGATGTCGTCGCCATTTTACTGGAAGAAATATTTTCAGAAATGTAGAAGATATAAATGTAATCAGCATTGGAGGATGAAACATCAATAACATTAAATATGCAGATGATACAATATTGATTGCAGACAATGAGCAGGATCTGCAACAATTAGTAGATGCGGTTGTTGCACACAGTGAACAACTAGGGTTAAAACTGAATATTAAGAAGACACAGATTATGGACGTCACTGGGAAGAAGGAAATACCACAATGTGATATACGAGTAGATGGGCATATTCTTAAACAAGTGAATCGATACTGTTATCTCGGCACGGTCATAACATCTGATTGGAGATGCCTTGAAGAGGTTAGAACAAGAATTGCCATTGCGAAGGTAGCCTTTTGCAAGATAAAAAACATACTGACCAATAAAATGATATCAATTGAAACGAGAAAAAGAGTGTTGAGGTGCTACATAGAACCTATGCTTTTGTATGGATGTGAAGCGTGGACAATAAGCAGTCAAGCTGAAAAACAGCTGATGGGTGTGGAAATGTGGTTTCTGCGGAAAATACAAAGAATACCATGGACAGACAGAAAGACCAATGAGCAAGTCCTTCAAGAAACAAACGAAGATCGTAAACTAATTAGAGTAATTAGACGTAGACAGTCAAACTTGTTTGGGCATGTTATGAGAAGAAATGACTTGGAGAACTTGGTGACAACTGGCAAGATCGAAGTGAAGAGACCAAGCGGGAGACCGAGAAATAAATACCTGGATGGATTGGCTACATGGCATGGTCGAGACAGGAACACGGAGCTGATCCACGACTCTGGTGATCGAGTGAGATGGCGGAGCATGACCGCCCACGCTTACCGGCATGGCACATGATGGATGGATGGATGGATTGAAAGAAGTTAATCCACAAAAAACATTGGTTACTGGCATCAGAAGGAGACAATCCACTTTCTCTGGGCATGTCTTGAGAAGAGGAACGGCTGGAGGGGAAGAGAGACAAGGGAAGGTCTAGGGAAAAGATACTCGCCAGTTTGATGTCATAGCACAAGTACACAAGACAGAAGACTGTCCACAGTCATGATAACCAACGCTGAACAACGAGGACTATAATAAACAGTATGTGTGGCCTTCCTCTTCTCCTTTGATTCATTACGAACAACCAGAGGATCTGTCCGACACAGAAAACCCAGAGAAAGGCCAGACGGACACAAAACCAGACTGCTACTGGTATTGGGACTCTTTGCTGGCTGTTGCGTATGAGGACGGGGCACGAATGGGAATGTTTCGAGTGCTGTTATGTCCGTTATTGGCTCAACTCATTACAAACAATTTAAATTTGAAAAAAAAAAAATAAATAATATTGTAAAGGATGAGTATCATCATCATCATCATCATCATCCACTTCTGTCGTCATGCGGCGTGGGGAGGAATAATTTGCGTTCCAGTGCCCAGTGGTTGTACAATGTCTTTGATGTCGTTAATCCATTTTCTTCTTGGACGTCCTCGTGGT
This sequence comes from Cepaea nemoralis, assembly GCA_014155875.1. Taxonomy (NCBI): domain Eukaryota; kingdom Metazoa; phylum Mollusca; class Gastropoda; order Stylommatophora; family Helicidae; genus Cepaea; species Cepaea nemoralis. Next base: position 309,866 of record JACEFZ010027861.1, read on the forward strand.
CTCTTCGCAGATGATCTTTGATGTAAGGCCAGTGATGGTAGTTGCTGGTGTTGCATTCTAACGACATGGCCAAACTACTTGATCTTCTGTCTTTCAATAAATGTGACACAAGGTGTTGATCCCACAGTCTGTCTGATAATAGCATTTCTTACTCAGTTCGGATTGTTAAGTTGGCAGCTCTCCTCAGGCATCTCATTTCGCAGGTGTTGATTTTGCGAAGGTGTAATTTGGATAAAGTCCAGGTCTGAGATTGGTAGCATTGGGTTGGTGTGAATATGCTGTTTATTATCTGTCGTTTTGCGGACATGTGCATATTTGGATGTTTCAGTATGGGTGATAGTTGATATTTAAGTGCACTAGCTTTTTGACATCTGATTTCGATTTCTCTGTCCAATCTGCCATCTTCTTTGATCATAGTAGGCCTCTTTCAGTCCTGAAGGACTATAGAGTTGTGCTTGGGAGGTGTCTGGCAGCACCGCTGGTGACTGTATAGTCCAATGCGAGAGTGACAATCCCTGTCACAGTTTACGCATCTGTAAGACGAGGCAAGTCCCGCAATAAGTGACTGCATTTTAAACCTGTGCCGCCTATCCTCTGTTTGTTGGATCAGATTGCGCTCAAAGAGCACCAGTCCGTTTCGTACATCTCTTCTCCAGGAGCATCTGTCTGTAGTAACTCTTTCCCACGTGTCTGGATCTATTCCAAGGGTTTTCATATCTTGGTTACACACATCCCTATATCGCATTTGGGGTCTTCCGGTTGGCCTCTTTCCTGTGGCTAGTTCTCCGTATAGGAGATCTTTGGGAATACGTTCATCCTCCATTCGAGATACGTGGCCCAGCCACCGGAGGTGTCTCTGCTTAAGGAGGGTATACCTCTTTTGCTGTTTATGATGGTGGTTGGATTGTAGCATGCATCTGTGATCATACTTCCAAGATATTTGAATTCTTTAACTTGCTTTAGTTGTGCTATGTATCTCTATACTTAGTGGGCCGGCGATCTGCTAACTCGCTTTACTTCGGTTTTGGCTGTATTTATACTCATATTGTATCTCCTGCATGTTGAACTCAGATTATTAATATGATTTTGCAGTCTGCCCTCGTCGCTATAAAACAGGCACTGATCGTCTGCAAATAGAAGTTCATTTATTTCCTGTGGATCAGTTGTTTCATCTGGAGTAAAGAGTTCTAAATTTTCTGAATCTGTTCTGCCAAGACTTGCTTCTTTGGATATTTTGTCCATGTAGATATTAAATAGCAGGGGATAGAGCACACATCCCTGCCTCACTCCTGTATTGACTGTGAACATATCTGATATACCTTCTTGTGTTGTTACTGTACTTCGCCTCGAGTGGTACATGGCTATGTTTTCTAGCAGTTGCCCTTGTATCCCATAGTCTTCAAGGATGGTCCATAATTTGAATCTGTCTACTCTATCGAAAGCTTTTTCCTGATCTACAAACACAATAATCTGCTGGTCACTATATTCGATAGTTTTTTTTTCACATATTTGTCTAAGTGTAAATAATGCATCAGTTCAACTTTTACATTCCCGAAAATTGCTTAACTGTTGTTCAACTATGGGTCTAGCTCTTTGTTCCAATAGTTTTGTATACAATTTCCCTATATGGCTCAGGAGTGATATACCTCTGTATATTTTGCACTCTCTCATATTGCCTTTCTTTTCCCATATTGGTACTATTATTGCCTGTTGCCAATCACCTGGGACTATTGTGTCTTCCCATGCTATATTAAAAAGTCTTGTTAGCCTTTTAACACCTGTTTCCCCACAGGCCTGAATAGCTTCTGTGGTTATTCCATCTAGACCTGGTGAATTGTTTTTAGGACTTTTCTGTATAACTGCTTTGACTTCTGCAGGTATGAAATTTGGTTCTTGCTCCCTGGCTTTTAGACACAAAAGTGAGGTTTTCTATGTTATGTGTGAGGTTCTTGAAAGTAATCTGCCCACCTTGCTAGTCTTTGTTGTGGATTAAATATCGGTATACCTCTTTTGCTGTTTATGATGGTGGTTGGGTTGTAACATGCATCTCTGTTTCTCATTGTGTTGACACGTTTATAAAATTCTCTTGGGTAGTCTTTGCTAAGGGTCGCCATCTGTTCACCGTATATTCTCCAGGATTCATCTTTAGATGCTCTAATTGTTATTTTGGCATTACGTTGTGCTATTCTATAAGTAACATAATCTTGTTCAGATTTAGTTGTGATCCACTTTTTGAACGCTACCTTCTTTTTGAATATGCTATCTTTAATTCGTTGTTCCACCAGGCTGTTCTTAGTCTTTTGTCCTGCCCTACTTTCTTTGTTCCACATTTATTTTCCAGTGTGTCGAGCATGGCAGCCTTGAAAATTGTCCATTCCTTATCTACGCTTGAGTGGTCATCAGGGATGATTTTATGTAGTTTTTTTTTTTAATTTCTTGATTGAATTCGTTTTTAACCGTATTTTCCTGAAGCCTTCTATAATAGATGACATGTATTGTTAACTTTTTGTTTTTTATTTTCCTGTGTGTTGAACTATTTTTTATTATGACTGGTTTGTGATCAGTATCAACATCTGTATTTGGGAGTGCTCTTGAATCTAGTAGTAGTCTTCTGTCTGATTTCCTAATTAGACTAAAGTCAATTTGAGATGCTTGGTCTATGTCATTCCATTTATACCAGGTTTTGGTGTGGCTACGACGATATTTAAAAAAAAAAAAAACCTGTTTGCTATTAGTAGACCGTGTTCGGAGTACATGTTGAGTAGATGTTGACCATTGCTGTTACATTCAGTCTCTGGAGGAGTATCAACAGAAACAAATGAAATAGAGTTGGTTAGAGAACATGTAGACAATAGAAACTAAGAGGAATCAAGAAAGATGTGTACAGAAAGCAGACGAGCAACAAATGAGTAACATCAATTGCCTGGTGATAGCAGGCAACAGAAGACTGGTTTAGTTTAGTCGATAGCAGACAATAGAAGACTGGTTTAGTTTAGTTTGTTTAGTTTAGTTTAGTCATTGGATCAACATCACGGCACACGGTTTAACCCATAAGTGCTCCGTTTTCCTCCTAACTCAAACCTGAGTCTGGAGAAACTCAGCTCAATGCACGAACTCCGTTGCATCGGCGAGGATCCTGAAATACTTCGGGTAGTTTTTTAACTCGAAATTTTGCCCTGGCAGCGCCGTTAGGCTACTCTTTTTCGATTTCTAACTGCCAAGGGATTTTTTACGTGCGCAACAATACACACGGGCGTCCGATCTCACTACCCAGAGACCAGGGGCAATTTTATTACTTGAAGTCCAGGTGGATTTAAAAAAAAATAAATCCCGGTCCTTACCGGGGCCTAAACCCGGGACCTCCAGCACTCGAGGCGGACACCATACCTCGAGACCACTTAGCGTCCCCCCCCCCCCATCCCCAACAGAAGCACACGCCTGGAGCATCACTATCAATGTCTACTTCAGCAACGGAAGAAGAAACATTTGAAAAATGTTATTCCTCTTGCCTTTCTTGCTTTGTTATTCTTGCTCTTTGCAGGTAAGCTTTTTTTTTTTTTTGCCGTGACAGCAGATGACTAATTGCTAAATCAAGTTCTCGTTCTGTTTATGGCGTATTGCCTGCCTGTCACTGTCCGTGAACATTGGCCTGTCTAAACTTCAGAACATAATCAATGCAACTCAAGTGTTTGTCGCTGCAGTATTTCCCTCTTCAGTGGGCATTTGGCAGCTACATCCACTATCCGTCTAATGCTTGTTTTATGAAGGATAGTTAATATTTATAACATTCAGGAAATGTCGGTACTTCATGTAACTCGGTGTAACAACACACTAGCCGGACGGCTCGTGTATTTCAGCACTCGAGTGGCTATCGGTCAGGTCGATACAAGAGTTAACCTATAGATGGATCAATGGCGAAATAGTAAAATGGTTGTTTTTCTTTTTCTTTATTAATAGGAAAAGGGCTTTGTTAAACTGGTTGTTCAAACCTTTATCGTTTCATTCGAAATTGTTTATATTGCTCCTATTGTTATTTCAGAGATCGAAAACGTTCTTTCAAAGACTCGTGGTCTTGTTTTCATCTTTCAGCCAATTTGTGTTTCTGAGTATTGATTTTCTCTGCATTTTTGTTATACAGTAACATTCTGTTCACCATTATGTTTTCATTGAGAAATGTCATTTGTATTAATATTTAAGATAATAGACTCATTTGTTTTTCATGTATCTCATAATATTTCTTATTTGAGTCATATTCCGAAGATTCTGTGATCTGTTTATGTTCATTTGCAAGGTTAAAAGTGTTTATATACGACCTGGTGTTTGTCTTGTACTTGAGGTCGCTTGTCTTGTTCAGTGCTGATTATTGTCATTGATAGTCATTGCATTGTGTTAATCACTGTACTCTGATCGTCATCACATTGTGTTAATCATTGCAGTCTGATTGTCATCGCAGTGTGTTAATCACTGTACTTTGATCGTCATCGCATTATGTTAATCATTGCACTGGACATATATGCTCCTTGGAAATAAATCCATCAACCTACAAGTAGCGAATTCTAGTGCTCCAGGGTAAAATAAGTCAACGTACTACTAACAATGTTCAGTGCTCTGTGGTAATAAATAAGTCAACGTACAACTAACAATGTTCAGTGCTCTGTGGTAATAAATAAGTCAACGTACTAACTAACAATGTTCAGTGCTCTGTGGTAATAAATAAGTCAACGTACTACTAACAATGTTCAGTGCTCTGTGGTAATAAATAAGTCAACGTACAACTAACAATGTTCAGTGCTCTGTGGTAATAAATAAGTCAACGTACAACTAACAATGTTCAGTGCTCTGTGGTAATAAATAAGTCAACGTACAACTAACAATGTTCAGTGCTCTGTGGTAATAAATAAGTCAACGTACAACTAACAATGTTCAGTGCTCTGTGGTAATAAATAAGTCAACGTACAACTAACAATGTTCAGTGCTCTGTGGTAATAAATAAGTCAACGTACAACTAACAATGTTCAGTGCTCTGTGGTAATAAATAAGTCAACGTACAACTAACAATGTTCAGTGCTCTGTGGTAATAAATAAGTCAACGTACAACTAACAATGTTCAGTGCTCTGTGGTAATAAATAAGTCAACGTACTACTAACAATGTTCAGTGCTCTGTGGTAATAAATCATCGAAAAACTAGCAAAGTTCAATGATCGATGGTAATAACTCCATTAAAGTGCTTCAAGCAATGTTCATTACCTCATAGTAATAAATATATCAGCGTCATCATCGCGTGCCCTGCCAGCTGGCGTAGGCGTTCAAGTCTCTCCACAGATCTCGGTCCTTGATCTTCTGGATCAACTCTGCACATACTATTCCTATATGCCACCGTCTCAGCCCATCCAGCATCATTTCTTCCGGTCTGCCTCTGCCTCTGCCTCTCTTTGCATTGATCTGTCCAGTCGTCACAGTATTTTCTGATGCCTCGCTTCTCATCGTATGACTAAAGAATGCTGTTGTCTTTTTCTTATTCTCCTAGTTGTGTATAATGTTGTTGTTTCAGTAGCCTCTTCTAGGCAAACATTGTCAGTGAAGCTGGACGTTCCAGGCATTTGCTACATCAACATACAACAATCTGTGATAGGCTGGGGCGACTTGAGAGCCCAGGTCATTGAATAAGACCCCCGCCTGGATGATGATTCAAACACATACCCAGTGGGCAGGTAGGCAAGCTCTCTAGCCACTGTGTCATAGTGGATATCACAGTCATACCTTCCCTTAATTTCTTTGTCTGTTTGAAGTAATTCTAGATCTAACTTGATGTTCTATGGAGTCTTTTTTTTTTAATTACCTTAAATGTTATGTTCAGTTGTCCTATACTTGCAACGTGATCACTACTGCAGGCTGCTCCTGGTCTAGTATTTGCTCCTACTAAACCACTGCTGAATCTCCATGGCTACTACTGGTCTAGTATTTGCTCCTACTAAACCGCTGCTGAATCTCCATGGCTACTACTGGTCTAGTATTTGCTCCTACTAAACCACTGCTGAACCTCCATGGCTACTACTGGTCTAGTATTTGCTTCTACTAAACCGCTGCTGAATCTCCATGGCTACTACTGGTCTAGTATTTGCTTCTACTAAACCGCTGCTGAATCTCCATGGCTACTACTGGTCTAGTATTTGCTCCTACTAAACCGCTGCTGAATCTCCATGGCTACTACTGGTCTAGTATTTGCTACTACTAAACCACTGCTGAACCTCCATGGCTACTACTGGTCTAGTATTTGCTTCTACTAAACCGCTGCTGAATCTCCATGGCTACTACTGGTCTAGTATTTGCTTCTACTAAACCGCTGCTGAATCTCCATGGCTACTACTGGTCTAGTATTTGCTTCTACTAAACCGCTGCTGAATCTCCATGGCTGCCTCTGGTCTAGTACCTAGGATAGACTTATATAAAACAAGCTTAGCATACTCTGCCACACAGTTGTGGAACAATCTTCCACAAAATATCAAAGACACCACCAATCATTATACATACAGTCGCAACCTGTTTGAACACTACCTCAGGACAGACTACATTCCCCCATTAAAAAAAAAAATTAAACAACAATGACAATAATAATGGTAAATTATCTCGAATGACAACAAGCCAAAACATATTCCCATATGTATGGCACGTTACGCCTTCCTTGAGTATTTATAATGCCCAGTGTTAAACATTGCCTCAGTGAGTCATGTATTATTGATTATTTTTCATGCGTTTTAATGCTTATTGTTCTTTTGTTGTCAAAGATTTGCTTTCATCGGAGATGTTGAATGAAAGAAGGGAAATGAGAGGAAATAGAAAAGAAGGGCAGAATGTCAGACGGACCTGCGTGCCCAATTTTAAACACTTTGAAAATAAAGATTTTCGTTCGTTAGTCCGTTCGTTCGTATTTGCTGCTACTAAACCACTGCTAAAGCTCCAGTGAGTTAACATGTGGTCAGTTGGACTACAGACGTTATCTACAGGGCTTTTCCAAGTTCTCAGTCATAGAGGATTATGTTTGCCTTGGGCAAATGGACCTATTAAAATGGCCCTGGACCTATTATCATTTGAATAGGTTCTGCCCACCCAATTAATTAGTCACCGTGTTAATTCTTTTTGCCTAGGTCATAACCGCCAAAAGCCTAATTTGCAATGAATTCTCCAAAGTATCAGTTATTTCAGAGGTTTCGCACTGGTTCAGCATAAAATCATCATGTGCCATACCGATAAGCGTGGGTGGTCATGTTTCATCATCTCACACGATCACCAGAGTCGTGGATCAGCTCCGTGTTCTTGTCTCGACCATGACCTAACACATACATACAATATGAAACTGTATGGGATCACATTTCCATGTGACCCCAGAACAACACACAAAGAAACATGGCTACAACTAACACAACTGATCACTGACATGCTACACAGGTATAAATACAAAACAGCAACAATATTTGGTAGAAGCATAATAATTAACACAAACATCATACCAAAAATAGTATACTTAGTGACAGTGTTAAACCCTCCAAACCGGACAATCACAGACATAAATAAACATATAAGACATTTTATATTTAGTAAGACAATACACAGCATACAGCATAAATCTCTCGTACAGGACAAGAAACAAGGAGGAATAGCACTTCAGGACATACAAACAAAAATACAAGCACTTAGAATCAGCTGCATAGGCAATATTATCAGAGATCCAGAGCAGCATAGATTAGCATTATATTATATAGCACACAAAATAAAACATCTCACAAATCTAAACAATAGCAGCAGCACATTATCAGGGCATACTACCAACCTTATAGAGCAGTTGTATACAGGCAATACACTGGACATGAGCATTTAATATAGGAAACAACACGAGAAATATACAAACAATTAGTTAGTAAACAAGCACCATCACTTCAACTAAGAATCAAAAGAGTACACAAATATTTCATGTCAGACTACACATCCATCTTTTCCAACTTACACAACAGACACATTACACCTAAGGCAAAAGAAGTCACTTACAGATTGATTTTTAATATGACTCCCATAATACCCAAAGTAGCATTCAGATCCAGACAAATAGGAAAATGCCAACTATACAGGAACAAAACACAAGAGACAGATAAACACATATTCTACACATGTCAAACAGTCACAGATGCAGTGGAAACTCTACAACAACTAATACAAACACGCATAGGCAAACAAACATACATTTACAAGGCAATCTTTCTGAACACTCTTCCTTAAACATCCACACACACACACACACACACACACACACACACACACACACACACACACACACACACACACACACCCAACTACTTCAAACACTAGCAGAATACAGAAACTTAGTTAGGACATGCAGAATCAAGGCAAGGTTCAATTCCCTTACATACAACAAAACTTATTTTTACTAATGTTCAAATACAAACTATCTACTATTTTTCCTGACTGCAATGTGTAAACTTTCTTTAATTTCATTTTCTCTTGCAATTAGAATTACTGTTGAGTCTATTTTTAAAAATGCATGTCTGTATCGGTGGTAGTAACATATGTATGCATCTGTTTGAGAGTGCAGGTGTGTGTGTGTGTGTGTGTGTGTGTGTGTGTGTGTGTGTGTGTGCATGTATTTGCGTGATCGCGCGCGCGCGCCTGCGTGCGCGTGTGTGTGTGTGTGTGTGTGTGTGTGTGTGTGTGTGTGTGTGTGTGTGTGTGTGTGTGTGGCAGACTTTAAACCAAGGCGATATCTCAAGAATTAAAATGATGTTATATGCTAATGATATGTTTGAAAATAGAAAGTATGACTACCATGTATAAATTAATTAAATGAGCCATTTTGGTACCTAGTAAACTAAGGGGTTTGTCGTGGTCAGTTTTAAGTCCTTCCCATTCTATATGACACACAGACATTGCCAGAAATTTGGGCCGATTATCTCACTGGGGAAAAGGTCAAGGACTCTAATTGCTAGTTATCAATCTCCGCTTCTTGTCCCCCAAACAAAAAGTGTCATGGACATTTACAAGGCACTAGAGCGTCACCGTGTAATTTGATATCAGGCCAACAACACAAATATGTGATCATTAACCTCTGTAGCTACGTGACCTAGTAATTATAGGAAAGCGAAATTTTAATAGGAATGATAATGTAAAGGTTATTGCCCAAGCTCACGGCAATCAATTTACTGCTATCCCCAGAAAGCACGAGATACTTCAAAGATATAATGTGTGTGAGTGAGAGAGAGAGAGAGAGAGAGAGAGAGAGAGAGAGAGAGAGAGAGAGAGAGACAGAGACAGAGACAGAGACAGAGACAGAGACAGAGACAGAGACAGAGACAGGAAGAGATTGATTGATTGATTGACTGATTGATTGATTGATTGATTGATTGAATGATTGATTGATTGATTGATTGATTTGGGAACCGACATCACAGCATTCGGGGCATTCCCATAAGCGCTCCGTCCCCATCCTCAGAAGCCAGCGAAGAGTTCCAACCACAATAGTACCAGTAGCAATATGATTATATGTGCGTCTCGCCTTTCCTCTAAGCGTCAAGCATCGGCCAGATCCCCTCGTCACTCCACGCTGTCGCATTCTTGCCAGACCATGGTGATCCATGGTGTCCTCCGAGGTGTACACGTGCTCCCACAAGGCCGCAACCGTGTCTGCCTTATCATGAATCAATACTCCACCACGTTTTGCAGAGCCAACCAATCTTTCTGCCTGTTCATTCCCCAACACACCAGCATGCCCCGGAGAAAATATCCAGACGATGCTTGCCACCCGTGACTTCCGAAGCGAAGCAAGTCACTCGGCACGAAGCTTGCCAGTTTCACCTTCCTCAGCATGCTTGCTGAGTCAGTTACAATCACGATGTGTGTGTATCGTATTCTCCATCCAGCGGAAAGCTGCACTGACTGCCTCCACCTCCATTCTTAAGCTAGATGTTTGGTATCATTTGCCAGGATCTCCTGCACCAAACGTCGACCATTAGCCTTTGCCAAGAAACCCCAGGCACTTTTACTACCTCTCAACACCGAACCATCTGTGTAGATAATCACATCACCCGGGCGAGCATTATCCTGAATTAGTTGCTGGATTTCTACTTCCGTGGCCCCTGCTGGCCATTCCCTGCACTCCCGGCTCAATGTGATTATAACTCTGCACAAGTCTGACTGCTCCGCTGGCACTCTGATCCAGTCCTCTCCTCGCCTAATGTTCTCCAAGGGGAACATCTGTCTGATCATATCTTCCGCCTGAGCCATTCATGATTTCCCTCTTATCAGTCGCTGGCCCTTACCTGCGTCCAGCGCCTCATGCAACGGGTGATCTGTGTCAGCAGCTACTCTGAGGTATGCCTTCGCCTGCATCACCTTGAGCCTACCAGCAACAGTCGGCAAACCAAGGATGTACCGCATACACACCTCTGGAGTGTCTCTGGTGCATCCCAGAATGACCCGGATAACCTCGTTCTGTATGCGCTCCAATCTCACCAGCTGACTATTTGAGACAGTGAGCAGTCCTAGTCCATAATCAATCGCTGAGAGGATCAAGTGCTGGTATATTCTGAAAAGCATTCTCTGCTCTATGTCCATTGCAGCAATAGTTTTAAGTGCGCTGAGTCCCTTTTGAGATCTTGTCACAACCGTCTCCACATGATCCTTGAAGGACATGCTCCTGTCAAATGTGATTCCCAGATACTTCAGTTTGTTCTCTCTGTTGACGCTTCCACCATCTATCGTGAGGCTTGGAACATCAGCTCTCACAATCCTGTTGTCCAGAGAGCACCACAAAACTGCAGCCTTTTCCGGGTGGATGACAGTACCCATGTCAGTGCACCAGTCAATCACTTTGTCTACTATCGCCTGTAGCTCCTGGGCTATTTTCTCCCTATCTCTCCCCTGCCTATATGCAAGAATACCATCTGCAAATGTTAGTATCCTTCCAACCCCTGGTGCTTCTATGTTTGCAATTTTGCTTGTATACACGTTAAAGAGCACCGGTGAGATTTCGGAACCCTGCGGCATTCCCGGGGTTAAAATATGTGGCTCTGAGGTCCATGCACCCAGATGGAGAGCAATCCGACGAGAATGTACGAGAGACAGAGATGGTCAGATCTAACAAGCATTCCGCTTGTGGGGGTGGAAGTGAAGCACATGCAAGGAACGGGTGTTTACATGCACTATGCCATAAATGTCAAATTATCATAAATGTTTATGTATGTATTTGTTATATTCACACATGCGACTCTTAACACTAGCAAACATCAACGCTCTGTAATATACAAAAACAAAAGAAACGCATATTACACCTTGTGTATACATTGCTTTGTATAAAACAATGCTTATTCCTTACAGGACGTTGCAGTCACAACAAAAACATAGTTAATCCAATCAAATCTCTCTTCCTGTCACCAATCGCCCTGTTACAGAGTCTTGATGTCGTTTACAGAGATAGTTGCTCCATCTACTAGCTCGCCCACGCTCACCAGTCGCCCTTTCACAGAGTTTTGAAGTTATTTATAGAGATAGTTAGCCCTATCATCTAACACCCCCCCCCCCCCCCCCATTCACCAATCGCTCTGTCACAGAGTTAAGATGTATTTATAGAGATAGTTAGCCCAATCAACTAACTCTCCTCCTCTCACCAATCGTCCCGTCACAGAGTTTTGATGTAGTTTATAGAGATAGTTGCCCCATCAACTATATCGCCTCATCTCACAAATCGCCGTGACACAGAGATTTGATGTAGTGTATAGAGATAATTAAGCCCCATCAACTAACTCTCCTCCTCTCAATGATAACCGTCTTTATTGGTCCACAGCCGCTTTCTCAGCGTTTTCGCAACTAACCAAAACCCAAGGGACCACTCCACCATCCTCAACCTGGCAGACTCGGCTGGGATTAGGACATGATCCTATCTTAGGACATACATAGCTATAGGGATCTAATTATATATGCATCAATCAGTACATCTCATAAATATCACCAGAGACATATCCACATACACACCGCTATCAACATACCTACATACACACAACTATTGGTCGTGACTTGGGTGAAGAATCCATGGGATAAAATCACTGACCGCTGCGAAGAGATAGAGAAAGTTGAAGACTTGGGGAGCATGGACCAGAAATGCTCAATTAAGGAAAGCTTTATAACTGGACATGCGAGACTGGAGCCAATGGTTCTACAGGGAATTTACATTGGCACCTTTCCGTCTTGACAGACGATAGTTTGGTACATTGTGCTTCAAAAAGGCTTAATAACTACGATCCATGGCGGTGGCGAGTGTGGCTGGTAAGGCCAATTCTTGCTGCAAATGTTTGCCCACAGTAGGTGCATGTGAAAACATGGTCATTTCCACCATTTTGCACCATCTTACGTCTCTCACGCTCTGTGTGTGCTTTATCTGCAATCATTTTCTCCTTTGTCTTTATTCCATTTCTGATAGTTGCCCTCCATGCAACACGTTCAGCGGCGACGTGCTCCCAATGTGCATTATCAATGCCTGTATCAATCATGTCCCGCTTACACACATCTTTGTATCGTAGTAGAGGCCAACCCAGAGATCTCCTACCCGTCTGTAATTCACCAAAAAAGATGTCCTTTGATATTCTACCGTCATCCATCCTCCTAACGTGTCCTATCCATCTAAGTCTACGAAGACTGAGCATGGAACACACCGTCACACAACCTAATCTTTCCAATACTTCAGTATTTGTGATTTTGTCTTGCCACATTCTTCGCAGACATCGCATATGAAAGCTGTTTTAACGTTTCTCTTGGCGTGAGTAAGTTGTCCAGGTTTCACTGCCATAAAGAAGAGTACTAAGGACACAGGCTTGGCAGACGAGGACTTTTGTTTTGGCAGTAAGCTTCCTGTTCTCCCAGACTCTTTTTGCTAACATGTTCATTGTTGTTGCTGCCTTGCCAATCCTGATGCTGATTTCCTGATCGATGGATAATTTGCTATTTACCTCTGATCCTAGATATGTAAAATGGTCTACTATCTCCAGTTCGGCGTCGTCAATAAAGATTGATGGTACACCATGTGCACCTTGTGACATAATCTGTGTCTTCTTTTTGTTAATTGTTAAACCAAATTCAGAACAAGCATTGGAGAATGCAGATAGTAGATGTTGTAATTCTTCCTCAGAGTGGGTCGTAATCGCAGCATCATCCGCAAAAAGCAACTCTCTGATTAGTACCCTGCTAACTTTGGTCTTGGCCTTCAATCTCTGAGCATTATAGAGGCCACCATCTGAGCGTGAGTGAATGTATATACCGTCATCCTGATCACGAAAGGCATAGGGAATTAGAGTCGCAAGAAATGCAGGTCGGAATTCGGGGTTTGTAGAGTTATGACGATATTCCATAAGAAGATGACATGACAGTATTTGCATACAAGCAGACATTTGTACATGAATAAATGTAGATTTTTGTATCTGAAAATAAAACCATAAAAGAACCCCACACCCACCCCAAAAATAAGCCCACTGATCTAAGCAAAAATTAATATAAGACACGTCTTATTTTTTTCGGAAACAAGACACCAACATAGACACCGCTAGACACACACACACACACACATACAAACCACTAGACACATACCCCCGTACAAACCACTAAATACATACGCACATACAAACCACTAGATACTTACCCACATACGCACCACTAGATACATATCCACATATACACCGCCAGATACATACCCACATACACGCCACTTGGTGCATACCCACATACACACCACTAGATACATAGCAACATACGCACCCTTAGGTGCATACCCACATACACGCCACTAGGTACATACCCACATACATACCGACTAGATGCATACACACCACAAGGTACATACCTACATACACACCACTAGATACATACACACCACAAGGTACATACCCACATACACACCACTAGATACATACACACCACAAGGTACATACCTACATACACACCACTAGATACATACCCACATACACACCACTAGATACTTACCCACACACACAACACTAGATACATACATACCACTAGGTACATACCCACATACACACCACCAGATACATACCCACATACACACCACTTGGTGCATGACCACATACACACCACTAGATACACACCCACATACACACCCTTAGGTGCATACCCACATAAACACCACTACGTACATACCCACATACACACCGACTAGATACATAGCCACATATACACCACTAGATACTTACCCACACACACAACACTAGATACATACACACCACTAGGTACATACCCACATAGTCACAACTGGGTACATACCCACATAAACACGGGGGTCTTCGTGGCAAAGTGGTCAAGCCGTTTAACTCGGGCTCCGAAGGTTGTGGGTTCGATTCCGGGCTCGCGTCCTTCGGTTCATGAGCCACATTTTTCGGAGACTCCTGTGGGTCGTCGCTAGAGCTACGGAGTTCGTGCTTTGTGCAACGCTTTCCGCGCTGCGGAAAGAGACCGAGCTATATGGGATAAAACCCGGTGCAATTAAGTCGCCCTGTCTACTATTAAGCGACTATAAACACTGCTAGATACATACCCACATGCACACCACTAGAACAAACCCACACACACCACTAGGTACATACCCACATACACACCGCTAGATACATACACACCACTAGATACATACACACCACTAGATACATACACACCACCAGATATTTACCCACATACACAACACTAGGTACATACCAACATAGACACCACTAGGTACATATCCCCATACACACAATTAGATATCCATATAAACACCACTTTGGCTGCATCCAAATGCTGGTACCGAAGATGAGTAATCTTTATCTCAGACAACGCAATTCATCATCCACGCGTGTGAGTTGCCAGGCGCGCTGACGAGTGCAATGTGCTTCTGTCCGAGTGTGGAGTTATTTCTGTCGTCCCATGTTGAAGGGCTTTGTCGTCTATTACCTTGACCTAGTGAAATCTACTGACGTACCCAGGTGTCTCATCTGAGTTAGCAATCTGGGCCCTAATTTAGTTTTTGGTAATTTAAAAATAAACACTCGCCACATGATATCCCGTTGTGCATTTCTATGGGTCTTGTGTGACCATCTTATATATGAATTCACTTTATCGATGACTCTTGTGTTAAAAAAATTATATGTATTATATATATATATGGCTACACTCAAGTCGCTGGTGTGAACATTATATAGATGAATTCACTTGTGCCCCTTATTCTTCTGTGAGCATAATATACGAACATCCACAGCCCCCCCCCCCTCCCCCCATAACTGATGTGTGAATATCATATAGCGGAAATGACTCTTGTCCCTCATTCTATTGTGGACATCGTATAGATGAATTCTATTCATGTCGCTAATTCTTATGTTGGCACGATGTATATGAATTCGCAGCGAGCCGCTGACTCTTATGTGAATATCATATAGATAAATTTCACTAGTGCCAATGACGAGTGCATGAAAAGAATATACGAGTAGATGAATTAATTCACTTATGTCGATAACACATGTGTCAAAAGCATACACAAAAATTCACTCATGTCGCCGATTGGTGACTGAACAGTGATGAATTTCATTTGTGCCACTGAAGCTTTTGTGAACATAATACTATATTTATTCACTCTTGTCACTAACTGTGAACATAATAAACATTAATTCACTCGTGTCACTGTGTGAGTATCATAGATATTAATTCACTGGTGTCGCTGACGCTTGTGCAAACACCGTATATATAAATTCACCCGTGTCGCTGAATCTTGTATGAATCTATATATATATAAAATGCTATGTATGTATGTATGTATGTATGTATGTATGTATGTATGTATGTATGTATAAATGTATGTATGTATGTATGTATGTATGTATGTATGTATGTATGTATGTATGTATGTATGTATGTATGTATGTATGTATGTATGTATGTATGTATGTATGTATGTATGTATGTATGTATGTATGTATGTATGTATGTATGTATGTATGTATAAATGTATGTATGTATGTATGTATGTATGTATGTATGTATGTATGTATGTATGTATGTATGTATGTATGTATGTATGTACGTACGTACGTATGTATGTATGTATGTATGTATGTATGTATGTATGTATGTATGTATGTGTGTATGTGTGTATGTGTGTGTGTATGTATGTATGTATGTATGTATTTATGTGTGTGTATGTATGTATGTATGTATGTATGTATGTATGTATGTATGTACGTACGTACGTACGTACGTACGTACGTATGTATGTGTGTGTGTATGTGTGTATGTATGTATGTATGTATGTATGTATGTATGTATGTATGTATGTATGTATGTATGTATGTATGTATGTATGTATGTATGTATTTATGTATATATGTATGTATGTATGTATGTATGTATGTATGTATGTATGTATGTATGTATGTATGTGTGTGTATGTGTGTATGTGTGTATGTGTGTGTTTGTGCGCGCGCGTGCGTGCTTGTATGTTTGTTTGTTTGTTTGTATGTATGTATGTATGTATGTATGTATGTATGTATGTATGTATGTATGTATGTATGTATGTGTGTATGTGTGTATGTGTGTGTGTGTGCGCGCGCGCGTGCGTGCGTGCATGCTTGTATGTTTGTATGTATGTATGTATGTATGTATGTATGTATGTATGTATGTACTACGTACGTACGTACGTACGCAGGCAGGCAGGTATCCAGGCAGGCAGGCATGCAGGCAGGTAGGTGGGTAGGTAGGTGGGTAGGTAGGTATGTAGGTATGTAGGTATATATGTATGTATGTACAGAACAGAACGCCAAGAATAACAACAAACAATTTAACTGGCCTGTTGTTCGGATCTGGTGGTAACTTGCAATGACGCTCTCTCCTGGCCTCACCATGTGCTCGTGGCGGTGGTATATATCTCAATAAGTTTATCTTAAAATACTAGTAGTGTCCTAGAATTCCACATGTTGGTATGTCCACATAATAATACTCTCCTATCCATCCGTTGAACATCGAGAAATGATATTTCCTTAAATATGATCAACTTAAATATATGTCCAAAATGTAGGTTCGACTAGTCTGGCTGTCCAGTTTCATATAAATTCTCCTTGCTCCTAAAAAAGTATGACTTCAACGACGTCTTCATAATGATTGTCCAGTAACAGCAATGTGAACGATTTGTAGACAAGTTATACATATATATATACGCGAGATTGTTATAATCCTGCTATGGTAACTGATGATAGCTGGCTGTCCTCTCTACTGCATACTTTGCTACTGCCTGACACACACAATATAACAAGTTTCT
Organism: Cepaea nemoralis; assembly: GCA_014155875.1. Classification (NCBI taxonomy): domain Eukaryota; kingdom Metazoa; phylum Mollusca; class Gastropoda; order Stylommatophora; family Helicidae; genus Cepaea; species Cepaea nemoralis. Next base: position 327,211 of record JACEFZ010027861.1, read on the forward strand.
GGCCTGGGCTGGCATGATGTAGTTAATTAATATAGGCGGATTGCTTGTGATGGCTTCTCCTCATAATTCAGGTTCTGGTGCTTCCGTTTCAAAAGCTCTCTTTAACTGTGCCAAATGGTGTATTACATATATAATAAACATCTGCAACTCGTTGTCAAGGTAGAACCAAATGAACAGAATCGCAAAAAGCATTGACAACTAAAAGCCGGCTGACATGTCTGTTACGCCAATATTTAAATATGAATCATAATACTAATAATCATCAGAATACCGTTCCCGTACAGATGGGAGGGCCGGTACCGAAGCAATAAGCATAATCACACCTAACTATTCAAATCCCTAGACTATGCCTCACCGCCTAGCATCGGTTCTAATGCCTCTTATCGGTTGACCGTTCTGTCACCTTGTCCATTCTCGCCGAGTCCTAATTTATACATTCATGGCCAGCAGTTGGTCCTCACTAAAAGAAGTAATGCTTTAATTATCTAGCTCTTCTACCAAGTAGTTCCTAGCTACCACTGCCATCTCCTGAAGGCTTGTTGACAATCTTCTCTCCTTTAATAGACTCATGCCGTCTTCCGTGCCGCCAGCCCAAGCTCTACTCACTTGTTGCTAAACTATCCCCTGTGACGTTTTCTACCTTCTCACATCACTTAGCGACTTTTTCTATCTGTTGGTTCGAGATTACTTCTCAGATTCTTTGTGACTTATTCATTACGTCATTCATTCTGACTCGCTACATGGCACATATACAAGGGGCTTCTCATAAGTCTTTAGCCTGACCATGAAGGAGTAGGCGGAGAAAATTTAAATTTGGCACATGTATAGCTATTTCTTCGGCCTCTGTGGCCAAAGACTTGCAAACGCGGTTCGTGAGCCGCTTACCAGGCGTTCGAGACTCAGCTGCGACCGATTTTGGCAGCAGACCGTGTCGTGTTGTGTTATAACGTGTTGGTATGGGAGCCGGTCGTTCAGAAAGCAATGGCAAACTACTGAACGTAAAACTTGCCTAGTACATCAATAGCAGCTAACAAATACTGGTGTTGACTGCAACGTCCTGTAAGAGATATGCAACATTTAAAAAAAAATAGCTCATTTAATGTGTAATTCATTCATTCATTCAGTAGCATGTCCTTTGCAGAACCTCGCTCCCATAACAACCTTCCGGAAAACCTCTCGATCATACGCAAGATGTCCCGCGTCCGATACACCCATCTGTAAATCATCCGCCACATCCTGCACCCATCTTCTCTTTGGCCTTCCTCTTCTTCTCTTCCCAGGCACATACCTCTTCATTACTGTTCTCTCCAAACTTTCGTGACGTTTCAAGTGACAAAAATATTTCAATTTTCTTTGTTTTATCGTTTTTAATAGCCAACCTTCTTCAATATTCAGCTCTTGAAGTGTTGATGCATTTGTTCTTTTCTTTACCCAAGATATTCTTAGAACGCGTCTATAACATTTATATTCAAAGGCATTTATGCGCTGCTCAGCTTGTTTAGTAAGTGTCCAGGTCTCACAGGCGTATGTTGCAATGGGAAAGATGCATGCTCTTAAAAATCTACATTTTGTAGTTCTGTCTGTCCCATTCCATAATTTATTCAGTTGTTTTAGTCTTTGAAGAGCAGTTGATAGTCGTCGTTTAATTTCTTTCATTATGTCACCGTTGTTGGTAATCAATGACCTAAGATATTCAAAATGTTCCACCACCTCCAATTTTTCCTCATTAACATATATTTCTTTCTCCATAGTGGTTTTATCTGTATACATTATCTTTGTTTTTGCAATGTTAAGATACAAGTTGTGATTTTCGCTATTCAATTGGGTTAAGGCTATTAGGTTTTCTATACCAGTCTGTGTTGTGGATAGCAATACTGTATCATCAGCATATCGAATCTCTGGTATGTCAAGACCACCGATATTTAAGGCATCATATAACTCCCTATTTATATCATCTCTTACATTTCTCATTATATTTTCAGGCGTACAGGTTAAACAAATAGGTGGACAGCACACATCCTTGACGGACTCCTTGCTTGATGTCAAACCAGTCTGATGTCTCGCCATCTATTCTAACCGCAGCTTGTTGTAATGAATTATGAATTTCCCTCCTCCACTGGTTTTCCCTATATGGTGCATGGCACAACACACTCTATTGACCAGATCTGTACAGTCAACGGTTTGTCAGAACAATATAGAAATCAGACGCCAGGACTGTGATAAAATTCTTGATGTTACAGGCAAAAGCACCTACAGAAATACACAGGGAGATGGAGTCACTGTTTGAGGAAGTCTGTCCTTCGTATGCTTCGTAAAAAAAAAAAAAAATGGTGTTTGCAGTTTAAGTTTGGCCGTTCCCAAGTTGCTGCTCTGCCAAGATTAGGACGACCGTCCTCAGAGTGCAATGATGCAAATTCTTCAAAAGTGAAGAAAATCATAGACTAGGATAGGAAAATGACAATAGCAGAGATATCAGGTTCAGAAAAACTGAGTAAGAGTACAGTTTTTTTAGAATTTTACACAACAGACTGAACATGAGAAAAGTGTGTGCCCGCTGGATCCCGCGCCTGCTGACATGTGAACAGAAACAAACGCGGGTTTATTGCTGTGGCCAGGTGCTCAACATGTGGCGGTCGAAAAACATGTTGACGATTATGGTTACGGTAGATGACTTGATTCACCATTATGACCCAGACTCCAAAACTGCCAACATGCAGTGGAAAACCCCGGGTTCGCCAACACATGTCAAGCAAAGAGCACAAAAATCTGCAAGAAAAGTGATGATGACTGTTTTTTGGGACGTCAAAGGTGTCATGGCAACGCAACACGGTTAATGGGCAGTACTATGCAGATCTCGTTATCAAACTAAGAAAGGCTGTGACCAGAAAACGAGGGATAGCGAGTATGCAAATGCTGCCTTTGCTTCAAGACAACGCGCCCTCCCAAAAGCACGGCTTGTGCTGCAAACTGCCAACGATTTGAATATTGAAACTCTATCACACATACCATATTCTCCAGATTTGGCTCCATCAGACTTTTTTTCTTTTCTCAAATCTAAAAAAAAAAATACAGCTGAAAGGAAATCGTTTTGACTGTGACGAAAATGTCATACTGCTTGTGATAACAGGTTTAGTTCGAAAAATAGGTTGCATTATTCTGAAGGTCTTTTCAAGGTCACGCAGAAATGGAATAAATGCATAAATTCAAGTGATGGCTACACCGAGAAGGAATAAAACAGTGCCAAATTTCAATTTTCTCCGCCTACTCCTTCATGGTCAGGCTAAAGTCTTATGAGAAGCCCCTTGTATACTCCACGCTTATACCGAGGTTGTCATCAAGAAAATCCAAGAAGGACATACATTTTAAGCGTCATATTCAGAGTGCATTAGGCAAGCTACAGATACACTTCCCATACAGTCTTTGGGTTGCCATCTATGGCAAGTCACAGCCACAGAGTGTTGCTGAGCAAAAACCAAATGGATGTAGTTTGATCTGAGACAGCGCTGAGCAAACTAATGTGGCCCACGCGTGGTCTGTCATAACCCATCATGTCTCAGTACATTCTCCAAAAATACACAGTGTCATAATCGAACGCAGCCCCCGGCCAATTGGGTGCTGATCCGCCACAGCCTGCCTGCTTCAAAGGGTGCTTGGGGCTAGGACAAAATCTGATTCGCAGGCTATAAAACCAATGCACCAGGTACAAATAAAAATAGAAACCTCAAGCTACGGCTTGCAATCTGGAACGTGAGAACCATGTGTCCAGGATTTTCCACTGACTTGACCAATATTGACGATGTGAGAAAAACGGCTGTGATTGATGCCGAACTCAATCGTCTTAACATTGATATTGCTGGCCTACAGGAGACTCGCCTCGCTGAGGAAGGGTCACTCAGGGAAAACAATTACACCTTTTTATGGAAGGGTAGAGGGCAAGCAGAAAAAAAGGCAACACAGTGTGGGCTTTGCAGTGAAGAATTCGCTACTGGGAATGATTGAAATTCCAACAGGAGGAAATGAAAGACTATTATCCCTGCGCTTGACTATTATCCAACCTCTTGTGGTTTTGCCACAATTATTACTGCATATGCACCGACACTCGATTCCTCTGATGATGTGAAGGATTCGTTCTATGAGGAGTTAGACTCCGTTATCAAGGCAGTTCCAAAATCTGACTACATTTATATGCTCGGTGATTTCAATGCTCGTGTGGGCAAGGACTCGAGTTCATGGCCAGTGTGCCTTGGAAAATACAACATCGGTCGCATGAATGAAAATGGGCAAAGGCTGCTGGAGCATTGCACCAGAAATGACCTATGTATTACAAACTCCTTTTTTAAAACAAAAGAGATGCATAAGGTCACATGGAAACATCCAAGATCCGGCCATTGGCACCAGCTGGACTTCATCATCACACGGAGACAACATCTGAACCATATATTATTGACTCGAAGTTACCACAGTGCTGACTGTGATACGGATCACTCTTTGGTTGTTGCAAGGGTTAGACTGAGACCAAAGAGAATCTACACAGCTAAAGACAAATCTAGACCCAGGATTAATATTATTAACACTCACGATCCTGAAAAGTGCTTTCAGTTTCAACAGCAACTTGAAGACGCTTTCACTGATACACCAGAAAATTGTACAGTAAATGAAAAGGGGGGGTCAACTTAAGGAAACGCTTTATAAAACTGCCGTAGAAGTTCACGGTACTGTGGATCATAGGAGGCAGGACTGGTTTGCGGCAAACAGCGAGACTCTGCAGCCCTTGATTGATAAGAAGAAGATAGCTCTCTTAAGAAACAAGGAAAGACCAACGCGTAACACTCTGAGTGAGCTAAGGCAAGCTAGGAAGGATGTGCAAACCGCTGCCAGGTAGTGTGCAAATGATTACTGGATCAAGTTATCTGGTTCCATTCAAATCGCAAGTGATAAGGGAAACATAAGAAGCATGTATGAAGGAATAAAGAAAGCCTGTGATCCAATGATCAAAAGAATTGCATCGCTGAAAACCTTGACTGGAGAAATCATAACTGATAAGAAACAGCAGATGGACAGATGGGTAGAGCACTATTTGGAGCTTTACTCTAGTGAGTCCAAACTAGCGGATGATGCCTTCAACGCCATAGAGGCTCTACCAATTCTTGACCACCTGGACACACTTCCCACTATAACAGAAGTTAAGTGTGCTATAAATGAACGTGCATCTGGCAAGGCTCCAGGTATGGATGGGATTCCAATAGAGGTTATCAGGAGTGGGCAAGACACACTCACTCTACAGATCCACCAGCTAATAGAGCTATGCTGGCGAGAAGGACAAGTCCCACAGGATTTCAAAGATTCAAGCATCATAACACTGTACAAGAACAAGGGCGATCGGAGCGACTACAACAACTATAGAGGTATCTCACTTCTGTGTATTGTTGGAAAAGTATTTGCCAGAATTGTTCTGCGCAGACTTCAAGTCCAAGGAGATCAAGTCTACCCCGAATCACAGTGTGGCTTTCGACAGAACCGGTCTACCATTGATATGATATTCTCATTGCGACAAATGCAAGAAAAATGCCGTGAACAGAATCAACCACTGTTTATTGCCTTCATCGATCTCACAAAGGCATTTGATTTGGTCAGTCGTGAGGGTCTGTTCAAGGCACTAAAGAAGATTGGCTGCCCACCAACTCTTCTGTCCATTGTGGATTCGTTCCACACAGGCATGAAAGGTATAATCAAGTTTGATGGTGCAACTTCTGAAGAGTTTGAAATCAAGAGTGGAGTTAAGTAAGGAATATACTTTTCACTTCTACTGAAATATGCCTTTCGTGATCAGGATGGTGGTATATACATTCACTCACGCTCAGATGGCCAAGAGATTGAAGGCCAAGACCACAATTAGGAGGGTACTGATCAGAGAGTTGCTTTTTGCAGATGATGCTGCAGTTACAACCCACTCTGAGGAAGAATTGCAATGTCTACTATCTGCATTCTCCAATGCTTGTTCTGAATTTGTTTTAACAATTAGCAAAAAGAAAGCACAGATAATTTCACAAGGTACACATGGGGTACCATCAATCTTTATTGACGACGCCGAACTAGAGATGGTAGACCATTTTACATATCTAGGATCAGTGGCAAATAGCAAATTATCCCTAGATCAGGAAATCAACATCCGGATTGGTAAGGCAGCAACAACAATGAACAGGTTAAGAAAAAGAGTCTGGGAGAACAGGAAGCTTACTGCCAAAACAAAAGTCCTTGTCTATCAAGCCTGTGTCCTTAGTACTCTTCTTTATGGCAGTGAAACCTGGACAACTTACTCACACCAAGAGAAACGTTTAAACAGCTTTCATATGCGGTGTCTGCGAAGAATTCTTGGTATTAAGTGGCAAGACAAAATCACAAATACTGAAGTATTGGAAAGATCAGGTTGTGTGACGGTTTATTCCATGCTCAGTCTTCGTAGACTTAGATGGATAGGACATCTTAGGAGGATGGATGATGGTAGAATACCAAAGGACATCTTTTTTGGTGAATTACAGATGGGTAAGAGATCTCAGGGTCGGCCTCTACTACGATACAAAGATGTGTGTAAGCGGGACATGATTAATACCGGCATTGATAATGCACATTGGAAGCAAGTCGCCGCTGAACGTGTTGCATGGAGGGCAAACATCAGAAATGGAATAAAGACAAAGGAGAAAATTATTGCAGATAAGTCACACACCGAGCGTGTGAGACGTAAGATGGTGCATGATGGTGGAAATGACCACATGTTCACATGCACCCACTGTGAACGGACATTTACAGCGCAAATTGGCCTTATCAGTCACATTCGCTACCGCCATAGGTAAAAGTTATTATGCCTTTTTAAAGCACAAACTATCGTCTGTCAAGACGGCAAGGTGCCAATGATCAGTACATTCTCCAACAATACACTGTGCCATAATTCAACGTATATCAGTACATTCTCCAACAATGCACGGTGTCAGAATCCAACGTATATCAGTGCATTCTCCAACAATACACAGTGTCAGAATCCAACGTATATCAGCACATTCTCCAACAATACACTTTGTCAGAATCCAACATATATCAGCACATTCTCCAACAATACACGGTGTCAGAATCCAACATGACTCCGCACAGGAACATAACAGGCTGAAATACCAATTGTTCAATAAACTAAAGATAGGAGATACCGATGAATGTAATTGTGGAGCTGGTAAAATGACGTCTAAGTACATAACGTATGAAAACATTTCAGTGGCCTCAACAGATCTCGTTGGTCAGAGCAATAGCTTGACACAAAAGAAAACAGTCAAACATCCCACAGCGCCTAACGACGGACAAGAAGCAGAAGATGAGCTTTCAGTTGGCTTCAGTGCAGGTCCGCATGTCCGAATGGATAATGTCACCGCCTCACTTGCACATATAGTAAAGGGCTGCAATTCCAGTCCAAGGGAAACCATTGAGTCGAGCAGGACCCGAGTAATCTAGAACCTTCTCGAAAGAGATGGTCACCAAGTCCATGATTCCGTGGACACTGATGTGGCCCGCCTAATGCGGGGTCCACGAGGAACTCGGACAGAGTTACCGCCCGTGTCGAGTTAGGACACGCGGAGACCGGGCAGAGGACAAACGGACTGGAGAGAGACAACAGGGCCTGCCTGAGAGGGACTCATAGATAGTGATAGATATACTAGGGCTAGATAGTGTGCTAGATTGTTGTATGACAACTATATGTTTGATGTTTAACTATCTGTGATATGTAAGATAAGAGAGCGCGGGTCTGTTTACCCACTGCGCCAACTGTACACTTCATACAATAAATGTTCTATATCCTAGCGAACAGTGTATTGTTGCCTGTATGAACCCGAACCATTATTTAGATCATAGTAAGACCATGACAGGCTTTTTGGGGGCTAGATTTCCGGTTTTGGCATAGAATGTTTTCTTAAAAACCTGTTAAATGCCATGTAAAATTAATTATTTAAGCATATCACATTGATTTTTGATAAAACATTGATTTTTGATAACACATTGATTTGTTTAAATCAAAGAAATTATTACCGTTACAAGTTTACATAAAACTAGTAGCTATCTAGCAATAAAATAGAAATAATCTGAGTCCCTCGGCAATGTCTCACCATTGCCTCCGTAGCGCCTCTTTATTTTGATTCTGTAAACAATTTTTTTTTTCCGACATGTTACTATTTTGACATTTTTTTTGTGTGACAGTGACTAATGTTTTCTCGCTCCACGAGCAGATTGTTCCGCAACAAGTGCCGCGTCCAACCGATGAAACCTTTCCAACAGTAACGAGAGTACAAGACAACATCGAGGAGCTTCAAAATTCAGAGCTAAGTTTCACCTCATACTCATTGTACTTCTAAGCTGTACTTCTCATGTTTCATCAATGTATTATTTTGTATCATATTGATTTCTTTGCATATTCATAAGTTTGTCACCAACATAACCTTGCATTTTGATTTACACATTAATAATTAGGGGAGTAAACCAAATCTTCGACCACACAACATATTTTTTCTAAGGGATTTAACTCTATAAACTTAACAAACAAGTAAAACACAAAATGTCTAGTTTAGATCAATGTATTGAGCAAGGAATAAAGTTAGGTTATAAAGAAGAAAAACTGTCAGAATGGGCACAGAAAACACACGCAGAAAACATTGCCCGTGAAGAAAGAGCGATAGAACGAGAAGAAAGGAAACTACAAATGCAAGCAGAAGAAAAGAAAATGCAATTGCAAATTGAAGAGAAGAAAATACAATTGCAGGCTCAGGAGAAACAAATGGAGCTTGAGGCCGCCGCCAAACAGGCCCAATTAAATGCCGAGACACAGATTAAACTAAAACAGATGGAAATGGAGGCCAACGCAGAAATATCAATAAATAAGTTAAGAAGCAAAGAAGAAGAACAAAAATATAATAAATATAAAGGTCTCGTGAAGGCTTTCTGTTCTGGAGATTCCATCTCCGCCTACTTAGAAAATTTTGAGTGTCTCATGTCTCATCATAAAATCAGTAAATCAGATTGGGCATTTATTCTAATGAGAAATTTGGCTCTTGAACCACTGAAAGTAATAGAGACAATACCACAGGAAATGCGAAAAGGCTATGAGTACCTAAAACAACGCATTCTCCAACATTTTTCTTTAGACACTGCAGGTTACCAACAACAATTTGCCAAATTAGCTCCACAACCAAACCAAACCTTTATAGATTACGTCAGTACAGTCCAAGACATATGCACAAAATGGATTAACTCGGCTAAAACCAACAATAGCCATGATAAACTTAAGGAACTGATTATAATAGATAAAATAGTTAGCACCATCCCCACACCTTTTGCCAAGTTCTTAAAACAAATGGACTGTAAGAGCATTCAGGAAATCGAGGCGAAGGGGAATGCATTTTTCACAGCAAATAGGGATATTTTTCAACATAACATAAGTCACAATGATACAGCAGCTGCAGTAGTGAACACCAAATACTCCAAACAATCACAGAGTAGATTTAAACCACGATCCAATGTCGGTAAAGTAGTAAGATGCCAATATTGCAATTTTCATCACGACAGTTACGGGATGTGTGACAAATCACCCACCTACCCTGAACACCTCAAAAAGATGGTGGAGAAGCAAACAGCTAAACGCATGGCTTACCACAGAGCAATTAAATGTTATTTCTGCAATAGCTGGGGTCACTATAATAAGGATTGTGAAGGCCGAAAGTTATTGAAACAGGCCAATGCAGCATTAGTAGAAACGTCGTCTGACGAAGAGCTTGAGTCACTAAATGAATGTGAAAATCAACACGACAATGAAAGCGAGCTTGGGAATGCTGTACACGTCATCAACACCATAACAGACAGTAAGTGCAACACCTGTACGAAGTTCCAACTTGACACAACACTACATTGTGGTCACATAGTCCCAATTGCAAATGAAACAGCTAACGCTGCCTTATCATCTACAGGCAAGCTAGTTTTTTATACAGGGTTTGTTAACAACAAAAAGTGCACGTTAATTCGTGATTCCGGCGCAACGCTCTGTGGGGTGAGGAAACATTAATAGACGCTAAAGACTACACAGACAAACATGTGACGTGTCGCACATTTTCAGGTACGATAGAGAAATACCCCCTTGCTTTGGTCGAAATTCAAACACCGTTCATATCTGGGCGAATATTGTGTGCTATCCTTGAAAATCCCGTCGCGGATATTATTCTTGGTAATTTACCCAACATACATCCATGCTCTGAAAAGAGACATCAAAATGTGGGAGCAAAAACACGGTATCCACCACAGAAATAGCGACACAAGAGAGAAACACCATTCTTGCTTGTCTCAGACTGCCAAAATACCAAGGGAGACAACCACTGAGGTAATTCAGGAAGAATTTACCGAGGTGTACAATGCAGAGGCGGTCGAATCAAGAAACGATACGACCGAATTAAAACCTCGAATTGAGGATGCTACCAAACTACCAACTACCGAACCTGTAAATGTGCAACAAAACACACAACACACAAACGCAATAACACGACAGACAACCCACAAAACCAACACCAACCAACTTCAGGAATCATTAGAAATAGTAGCGCCAAACTCAACTAACATCACTTTTGGTAATGAACAGAAAGCAGGTACAACACTTACACCATACTTTAAATTAGTTGGACTTAGACCAAAAGTCACTAAACATGCATCGTGGACATTTAGGCTACAGAATAACATCTTAACCAGATTTTACACAACAAACCAGACCACGACACAGCAAATTGTTTTACCACAAGCACATCGAAACAAAGTGCTAAAAATAGCCCATGACTCCCCTTTTGGAGGTCATATGGGATACGAGATGACCAAGGCTATTGTCATAACCCATTTTTATTGGCCAAAGTTTGACCAAGAGATTAAATCATTTTGTACATCTTGTGATACATGTCATAAACTGGTCAAGGGGAATAACCCTACTACATTCTCTGTAAATGGAAAATTGAAATTATTACATGTAAATATGTTGAAACCATACTATGCTAGACAGGACAATGAGACAAATGAACAGACGCAACAAGCTGTGGACGGAGACGAACCGACAATTTCCCAACGGAATAACACCTCGACAAACGAAGCATCGTTAACGACACACGCTTACGACGACGACAATGACGAAGACAGATGGACATTACCGACAATCTGTGATATTGACAATAACGACAAATTTGACGACATATTGACGATCGATCTCGACGACGACGACAATGACATTGAAGACAATTTACAAACTGTAGCATCTGTGATAAATCAGACAGACATGGACAACACTGAAATCCCTGTGCCAATTATGACTGACGACGGAAGTATAAAGGACATACATATCTCTGACACTTTGACACAACAACAGCGACAGGACATTTTAACGCTCCTAGACGACTATAAGACGATCTTTTCCAACAAACCTGGACGCACTGATAGAATAACACATTCAATTGTGCTAACAGATCTGAGACCGGTCAAATGTAGACCATATTCTATTCCTCTCCATTACAGATCTAATTTAGATAAAGAAATTTTAGATTTAGAGAAGAATGGCATTATTCAAAAATCTATGTCTCAATATTCTTCACCGATTGTCTTGGTGAAAAAGAAAGACCAGACAATCCGCTTGTGCATCGACTATAGAATATTGAATACCAGAACAACAACGGATGCAGAGCCTATGAACAGTTGTGAAGATCTTATTTTAGATATGGCTCAATCATCCTTATTTTCTAAGACAGATTTAGCGAAAGGATATTGGCAAGTTCCTCTACACCCTTCTTGTAGACATATAACAGAATTCGCAACGCCTCTAGGGTTATACGAATGGCTATATCTTCCTTTTGGCCTGAAGAACGCACCGGCCACATTTGTGAGACTAACAAGATTGTTATTACACGGAATTAATGACGTAGTTGCTTATATTGATGATATATGCGTCCATTCTTCTGATATGACTTCTCACTTACTCACCCTTAAACAAGTCTTCCACCAAATCTCTCTTTTTGGACTTACTATCAAACCTTCCAAGGTTGAAATAGGCTATACACAAATAGACTTCCTTGGTCATAGAATTTCTGAAGGAAAATTGTTGACTGATGATAAAATTGTTTCCAAGATCCTTAATCTAGAAGTACCTACCACAAAGAAGCAGGTTAGAAGTTTACTAGGTCTGATTAACTATTATTCTAAATTCATTCCACATTGGGCAGAACTCACCTCAGTCTTTTCTGATATGTTAACTAAAGATCATCCATCAAAAATTTGTAAAAGTACCAGCTTTGATGATGCAATGTGTAGGTTGAAACATATTTTTTCTAATCCACCAGTCTTACGATTACCCAACATAAATTTACCCTTTATTTTGACCACAGATGCGAGCGCTATCGCAATAGGAGGATGTTTAATGCAGGAAGTGGATGGCGTTCGACACCCGATCCTCTACGTAAGCCGCAAACTGAAGAAGGCTGAGACTCGTTATGCCACAGTTGAATTGGAGTGTTTGAGCCTTTTGTTCTGTATATTGAGACTATCTAAGTTCCTCTTGGGAAGCCATTTTGTGGTCCTCACAGACAGTTCACCATTATTAGTACTGAACCATGGGTCGCCCAGAAACAACAGGTTACGGAGATGGTGTCTTCTACTTCAAGACTTTGACTTCGAAATTCGCCATATTAAGGGCACCGAGAACATAGTGGCTGACCTTTTATCACGGCAGACAAATGCGCCAATAGAATGACTCTAATCACATTGGCCAGTAGCCACACTATAAACTGTGATACTTTTATTCCGTTACATATAACAGTGTGACTCTACACCTGCTAGAGTACTCTCAGTGATTAGGTTAATTACGTCACCCTTAAACATACGTTAAGAGCTATATTGTAAGAACTATACCATCAAATGCCTAAGCTCTACAACGATTCCAGCAAGAAACATTAACTGTGCGGTCATTTCAACCAATTATATCAACCAGTGAACTATCTCTGAACAATGTTATATTTCATACGGGACAGTGAGAGCAATCCATACTTGCTGTTGCTACAAAACTTTGCAAACAGCCGAAACAGAACAACATCGACGACAACACTCAAGAGACAACCATACTAACTTTAACATTCATGGCATAACACACGAACGAAGGAACGTCAACGCGCACATCATCGTTGGAGTTATTTAATTAATTAGTTTACTATTAAATATGTATTATATTTCCATTAATGATGTATATAAATTGTGTTAACCTATAACGTGTACATATTCTACTTTAATATTACAGACGGTACCATTCATATGCTAAATAACCGTCCTATACAAGTGTCTCTAGTTAAATTATAACCTATTTTTCATTCATCGTACAAAAAGTACGTATTTTCTTAAAGGGCAAATATCGCCTAGCCCATTTTTTCTAAGGGCAATAACGCTTACCTCAACTTTAAATATATATTTTAGCCAATTACTATTTTGAATGACAGATGAGTGAATGACTGCGTGAAAGGATTAAATGAGAGAACGATACACTTGGCGGACAAATTGTACGCAAAACGTATTCATTGTAATTTGTCTGCGTCTTCCATGGAAAAGTGCATGACTTGTCTAATTGGTCAATACATGTGTAGAACTTAGTTTAGTAGGGAGTTAATTTAGTAGTTATGTTAATATACTTAGATTAGCAGTTAGGATACATCTAAGCACCACTACTTGGAATACCTAGTCAGGTATTGCACACAGTGCAGGTATTACATGATTGAGGTTATCCCAACTCGTGACGCTTGGAATTACACCACACATTCAGCACGCACGTTACACAAACCTCAAAACTCAACACTATCAATTTAAAATACAGTCACTTTATTAGAAACATCAATTTATTAGTTAACACACTAACAAGCAAACAAGTACACAGGTAGTCTGAGGGGGATAAAAGAACAAGGTAACTACATATTTAGCATTATATAACATACGGGAGTAAAAGTGTATAGAAATACACACACAGATCAAGATTTGAAGGTGTACTTATTTAGCCAAGACTTCGGTCTTGTTAACCCTCTATTATATAGGGGTTATTTGTCTGGGTACCATTTCGGGTACTATGAGAAGGGCAAGTTGTAAATACAACTACTAAAATGCCACGTAACTTCGGTCTGATAAGCATATTTAAGCACACGAGAGACAGGGATCTCTGCACCAAATCAGACAAGTGTTGTATGGTAGAATACATGAGTTTTTAGTGCTAATAGGTAGGTTACCAGGTTACTATCCACCATACTACAAACACCAACTGTATGTGATTCGGTGACAGAATTAGAACGGATCTAATTCCCAACAACAAATCATGTCACGGGGGAGGAGGGATCCTGTCACCGCCTCACTTGCACATATAGTAAAGGGCTGCAATTCCAGCCCAAGGGAAACCATTGAGTCGAGCAGGACCCGAGTAATCTAGAACCTTCTCGAAAGAGATGGTCACCAAGTCCATGATTCCGTGGACACTGATGTGGCCCGCCTAATGCGGGGTCCACGAGGAACTCGGACAGAGTTACCGCCCGTGTCGAGTTAGGACACGCGGAGACCGGCAGAGGACAAACGGACTGGAGAGAGACAACAGGGCCTGCCTGAGAGGGACTCATAGATAGTGATAGATATACTAGGGCTAGATAGTGTGCTAGATTGTTGTATGACAACTATATGTTTGATGTTTAACTATCTGCGATATGTAAGATAAGAGAGCGCGGGTCTGTTTACCCACTGCGCCAACTGTACACTTCATACAATAAATGTTCTATATCCTAGCGAACAGTGTATTGTTGCCTGTATGAACCCGAACCATTATTTAGATCAGAGTAAGACCATGACAGATAAGAACCCGCGTTCTTAAACATCCGTTGTGCTGATGCCGTGGTAAGCGGTTCAGAAAGCGATAGCAAGCTACTGGAAATAAAATTACCTACAAATACAACTAGATGTTGATCGCATCATTAGCAAATGTCATGCAACATTTTATTTACTAAGAATGAAAAAGCATCGAAAGGGCGGAGAGGATGCGCGAGTAATCTTGTAACGGGATACGAAGAAGGCAACACGGAAGGTAAAGGGACCGAATTATTCGGTTGTTTGGGGGTAGGAGGAGTGGGGTTGCTACGTCTGATGATCAGAAGCCTCCTGGGATGCTTGCTCCACGACGGAGTTTTATCCACTGTGACCACTGGGAGAAATAGTAGCCACACTCTTCAGCATTGTCTGTGACAGACATGGCACATTTGCACATGCCATATGTACTGTAATGCTATTGTTAGATAACTGCCCGTTCTTGTACAAACGGCTGATCCCACCTGATTGCACATTACGACATGTTATCGTCGCCGATACTCGCAACAGCACAGTCAGGAGGTCGTAACGCTGATACGCTTAGTGGTTCTGATCACTGAATCTACAGAAACGTGTCCCTGGAGATAGAACAAGATCCAGGAGTGAGTGCTTGCGAAATACCTCCACGGGATAGACATCTTTCGCGGTGTAGCTGCTGGACCTCGTGTACTCACGTGAAATAAATCTGTCAACAACTGCTTGACACGGCTGGGTAGTTACTGATGTTTGCGCTGACAAACTTGTCACTGGGTGGTTACTGGATGCGGTGTCTGATTCTGCGCTGACACACTTGTCACTGGGAAATCTGAAGTCACGGATAATCAATCAACACTAGAGCGGGGAATATCTGTCGTAAGGCGCTGTGTTTTATGTGTTCACATAGCGTTCACATATTTGCTAATCTTCCATTTATCTCTTGTTAAATTACTTCTTCAAATTGGTCCGCTGGTCTCGTGTGCGAATCCCATTGGGGACAGGGTTTCTGTTTACATGACCTAGCCTCCCAGATAGATCCAGCCTCCTAGATAGCTGCAGCCTCCCAGATAGATCCAGCCTCCCAGATAGATCCAGCCTCCCAGACAGATCCAGCCTCTCAGATAGATGCAGCCTCCCAGATAGATCCAGCCTCCCAAATAGATGCAGCCTCCCAGATAGATCCAGCCTCTCAGATAGATGCAGCCTCCCAGATAGATCCAGCCTCCCAGATAGATGCAGCCTCCCAGATAGATCCAGCCTCCCAGATAGATGCAGCCTCCCAGATAGATCCAGCCTCCCAGATAGATGCAGCCTCCCAGATAGATGCAGCCTCCCAGATAGATGCAGCCTCCCAGATAGATGCAGCCTCCCAGATAGATGCAGCCTCCCAGATAGATGCAGCCTCCCAGATAGATGCAGCCTCCCAGATAGATGCAGCCTCCCAGATAGATCCAGCCTCCCAGATAGATGCAGCCTCCCAGATAGCTGCAGCCTCCCAGATAGATCCAGCCTCCCAGATAGATGCAGCCTCGCAGATAGATACAGCCTCCCAGATAGATGCAGCCTCCCAGATAGATCCAGCCTCCCAGATAGATACAGCCTCCCAGATAGATGCAGCCTCCCAGATAGATCCAGCCTCCCAGATAGATGCAGCCTCGCAGATAGATACAGCCTCCCAGATAGCTGCAGCCTCCCAGATAGATGCAGCCTCCCAGATAGATGCAGCCTCGCAGATAGATACAGCCTCCCAGATAGATACAGCCTCCCAGATAGATGCAGCCTCCCAGATAGATCCAGCCTCCCAGATAGATGCAGCCTCCCAGATAGATGCAGCCTCCCAGATAGATACAGCCTCCCAGATAGATCCAGCCTCCCAGATAGATCCAGCCTCCCAGATAGATACAGCCTCCCAGATAGATGCAGCCTCCCAGATAGATGCAGCCTCCCAGATAGATGCAGCCTCCCAGATAGATACAGCCTCGCAGATAGATACAGCCTCGCAGATAGATACAGCCTCCCAGATAGACCGAACCTATGTACCAGAAAACGTTGAGCGAGGTAAGGACAGCCGGCGTTGTTCTGACCGCCTCATCTGTTGAGGTCCTGGTGAGCGCAGTTCAATTTTTTGAGAAACCCGTGGCAAACTCCTAGACGTAAAATTGTAAATAAATCACAAGTAGACAAAGAATGCCGGGGTTGATTGCAGCGTCCAGTAATGGAGATGCAGCTAAGTTTCACCATGTATTCAATGCATCATAAGTCGTGGAACATGGTCCTTTACGACGTTTTACTTACCGTGTAACATTGGAGCGTTCCCGAAGCGTTTTTAACATTTAGTTTATTGACCACATCTCAATTGTCTGGAGAAGATGATGCGGTAGCGAATGACCAGAGGATCTGACCGACACTGAGTACTCCGAGGAAGGGCAAGATGGACACAGTCACAATAGTAGGGGGCTGTGTGGTCTCGGGGTATGGTGTCCGCCTCGAGGGCTGGAGGTCTCGGGTTCAAGCCCCGGTGAGGACCGGGACCTTTTTCACGTGGATTTCTAGTAATACAATTTCCCCTGGTCTCTGGGTAGTGAGATCGGACGCCCGTGTGTATAGTTGCGCACGTAAAAAAATCCCTTAGCAGTTGGAAATCGAAAAAGAGTAGCCTAACGGCGCTGCCCGGGCAAAATTTCGAGTTAAAAATCTACCCAAAGTATTTCATGATCCTCGCCGGAGCTACGGAGTTCGTGCATTGAGCTGAGTTTCTCCAGACTCAGGTTTGAGTTAGGAGGAGAACGGTACACTTATGAATTACACCCGTGTGCCATGATGTTGATCCAACGACTAAACTAAACTAAACTTAACTAGTCATAACAGTAATAGGTTAAGCTAATCCACACGCAAATTTCAACCAGTGCTACTAGAACTAGCGTGTATGGACTACGCTTGACTTCAAAGCGAGCTGACAGTATCAAAGAGCTAGCTTGAAAGGTTGGAGCGCATACAGAATGCTGTCATGCGGTTAATCCTGGGGTGCACAAAGGACACACCAATTATATCCATAAGGCAAATCCTGGCGCTACCACCAATGACGGATAGGCATAGGGTCATTCAGGCCAAATGGTGCCTGATAGTTGCTGCAGACAGGGATCACCCGTGCATGCAGCAATGGATATGGTCAAGGGTCATAGACTAAGACGAGGCAGGTCCTGGATGGCACAGGCATCTATACGTCAAGTGCGTGATCTAGAGAGAATCAATCGTGAAAGAGAGTGGGTTGAAGTTCCGGCAGACATGACGGACTGGCACAATGTAATAATAACATTGGGTCGTGAGTGCAGAGAATGGGCAGCGGGCCGCACTGAGTTTGAAGTGCAACAGCTGATCCAGAGCAACACACATCAAGGTGACATAGTCATCTACACCGATGGGTCAGTGGTGAGAAACAGACGTAGTGACTGGGGCTCTATTTCAAAGGCTAATGGACGAGTCTTGAAAAAGGAGAGTCGGGCATATGAGACTACGATCTCCAGCATGAGAATGGAGGTGGAGGCAATAACAGCGGCATTCCGGTGGCTAGAGGAGACTACTGCAACACACGTTGTATTCATTACGGATTCAAAGAGTATGCTTAGTAAAGTGGAGAAAGGAATGTTTCGTCTGTAATGCTCTCGTCGCTTCAGAAGGCACAGATTGTGAGAATTGTATGGATATTTTGCCCTGGTCATGCGGGGGTACGGGGGAATGAACAGGCTGATAGGCTAGCAGGGAATTCACCTCTTGGTGGTAGTTTGCCTATGGGCAAAGGGGAGGTGGTCGTGCGCTTGTGGGACCAGGTGGAGAAGGCGGAGGAACAGACTGAGAACCCATATGTGGAAAGAATGAGATTGCGGGGGATCGACAGTGGTTCTAGAAGAATCTAAAAACTGAGAGGGAAGACCAGGAGAATGTTTAATCAGATAGCGGTGGGAACGATTAGTAGTATGACTCTTCCCTGGCTGTTGAACGAGGGGACGGAGCACGTATGGGAATGTCCTTAGTGCAACGATGTCTTAATTCAACTCAGCAGAAAACAAAATGATTCACGAGATTAATCCGTGCACTAATCCTTGTATGGAGCATTTAATAATCCTTCAACAAACACTCAATTAATCAAGCCATGCAGGAATCACCCAATCAGTTAACCAATTAATCACTCAATCATCAGCCAATGATCGATCAATAAACTTTAGCATCTATGCATACATATTTTTGTGTCAACCCAGCCGGTTATGTCCGTCCTGTGCCTTAAGTGCCTAGTTTATTACCAATCCTTTCTATTTGCGGATCACTTATATACCAAATATACGCACTGCCTTCCGCCACGTCCCCATTCACAGCCCGCCATCGATTTCCTCTAGTATTGATTGTGTTCAATGGAACCCGAAGCCGTGTTATTGTACACGGTGTGCTGGAGCGTAAGTGAAACAAAATTGGCTTCCCTCAGGTCTTGTCGCCAATTGGACAACGATCCCTCCTTCTGTAGTTTAATCTGTTACCGTAATTGATATCCCAAGTTCAAGCATTCTCTTGAGAAGATTATCGCCCGTGGTATCAGCGGCGACATTGTGACTGAGGCAGACCACGTCAATGGCCACGTGCTTGCAATTTCTGATTAGAAGCAAATCCTACACCCCGCCGCCAACCTCATCGAGCCACCGACCACATTGAGTCGTCGAACATACTGAGCCGCCGGCTTTCATATTTCCATATTTGGGGAAGGAAACGAATTTGGACAAACACTGGCTTGATTTATTGACTTGATTGAAGAACTATTTCCCCTGAAATTGTCCATTGGTGTCGGGACGGCTTTTTACATCTATGTCACACCAGGGGTTATAAAGGAGCCGTGATAGGATTGTGGCTATACACGATCCGCCTGGCAGCCCGCTAGAGCAAGGGTTCCACCCGCAATGAAGCGTATATGCATTTCTAACATGTACATGGTGCACGGCTCAACCAGCCTTACCTGGTACTACACGATGTCTTGGCAAGTGAAGGGGACCTGTTGAATACTGACCACATCACCCACCAAGTACCGATTGGACTCGCGTTTAATCTTCCGTTGCGCTGATGGAATAGTGGGATCGTTCACTGCTCAAGTCATACATCTACGTTGACTTCTTTTTAAGAAAACAATGGCAAACTGCTAAACGTAATATTATCTAGAAAATCACGTTGCGGTTGGAGTTGATCGCTGCGTTCTGCGAATGACATGTCACATGTGTGTCGCTATACCCCAATGCTCCCGCAGGCGTGTCACAGTAGAACATGCCACATATGTGTCTCTATATGCCCAGTGCTCCATTAAGACATGTCACATGTGTGTTACTATATGCCCAGTGCTCCTGTAGAACATGTCACATGTGTGTCTCTATATGCCCAGTGCTCCATTAAGACATGTCACATGTGTGTCTCTATATGCCTGCTCCTGTGGCTGCCACATTGGTCCAAGACAAGGCTTGAGTGTTTGCAAATTTAAGCAAATGGTAAAGAGACATTTAACATTCATAAGAAATTCAAGAACCTAAACAGGAATTATAGAACATTCAAAAAGAATTAAGAAAACATGAAAAGGAATTATAAAATTCATACCAACTAAAATCGAAGCCTATAGAAATTATATAATTAAACACAGAGTCTCAAGAAAATCACAAGAACCGTAAACATAATAAGGGCCAAGAAACATAACATATAGACATCAACACAATAAAACCAAAGATAGTAAAACATAGACAAATAGTCTTTACAAACAATTGCACAGCCGAGACATCAAAAGACACCAAAAAAATAACGTTAACAATTAATAATGAGGTAGACAGAAGAAGACAGACAACAATTAAAGTAGAAGTGTGTAAAGAAGAAGTAGAAGAAATGTTTAGATAATAATAGATAAAGTGATGAAGAAAAGATATTAAAAATAATAAAAGATAAAGTGATGTGTGAAATGTACTGGATAATGATAGATAGAAGAAATAGAAGAGATTATAGAAATAATAGAAATAGATAGAACAGAGACAAAAAAAGAGAAATTGGGGTATAAGAGGAATGAAAAAAGGGATCGAAGACACATCCATCAACCGGTTAAATTTTCACTATAACCCCCCCGCCGTAATACACAGATGTTAAAATAAACCTTCTTAGCCCCCCATTCCCCCCACCTCCTAGCCCCCAACCTCCCCCCCCGTCATGCCCTTGTGTGGGAGAGCAGGACAAGCAATTTTGGGTTGATTGTGTTTATTGTTAATAGTTAGTGGTGATGTATTGTTGTTTGTTGAAATGTTATAAGCCTGAAAAAATTGGGTTTTAGGGAATTCAAGGAATCACGCCATCTTTCAACCGGCTTCTACAACTTCTGTTTGTGTTTTTATATCATCTATCTATCTATCTTCTTCATCTATCTATCTACTTCATCTTCTATCTTCTTTATCACATCATTGCCCCTGTTGTTGTCTGTCTGTCTGCCTGTCTGTTGTTGTCCTGTCTGCTGTTTGCTGCTTCTTCGTTTTTTGTCTTCATTTTCGTTTCTTCCCGTCCGTCCTCCGTCCGTCCGTGTCGTTGTCTTTTCTTCTTCTTCTTCCCCTCCCCCTCCCCCCCTCCTTCCTCCCCCTCCCCCTCCTCTTCTTCTTCTTCTTATTATTATTATTATTATTATTATTATTATTATTATTATTATTATCACAATCATTCTCATTCACATCAACCATTCATCCACAAAGCTCTGTCCCCTCCGCTCCCGCGCGTGTGCGGCTCGCGCCATTTCTGTGTTTTTATATCTTTTTTTCTTCCTATATTTCTTGTTGGCCCCCTTTTTTTCTGCTGTTTCGCGTCTGGCCTGTTGTGTCCCGTCTCACTTCGTTCTCAAAAAGTTTATTTGTAGAGATTCAGAATGTCTGCCTGGTCCATGGCACGTCCGCCCTCCACAGTAGCCTTACCTGTGAGCTTGTCAGCCCGCTCATTTCCTTGTACTCCCGCATGCTCTGGCACGAAGATGAAACTAATCTTTACCAGCAGAGACCGCTCCAGAGACAGCAACCATTCTCTTTGGATCCACTCCATCTCTATTCTCTTGAGCATGCTCATTGAGTCGCTAAGGTAAAATGCCCTAGTGAATGTCAGTGTCTCGATCCATGTTATTGATTTACTTACTGCCATGACTTCCATAGTCAGGCTACTTGTGGTCTCAACAAAATCGCCAGAGTCCTCCTTCCCAATTCTCCCTCCGGCCTGAGCCATAAAGGCCCATGAGCTTCTCACATGTCGGACGACCGACCCATCCGTGTAAATGACAGCATCACCTCTGCTGTAATCCTTCTGGCATAAAGGTCAAATAACAATAGGCTCAAACACTGCAAACGTCTAGAGTGGCCGAACAGATCCAGCGAACAGCATGGATGAATATTCAACAAAAAGGACTTACACGAAGGCTGGTAGTCGAGTTGATTTGGCTATATTTATTAGCAATTCGTGAGCAAAGATCAAACCAACAAATTCATGAAGTTTCAAATGTCGATCGTGTCTGTGATCGTCAGACTGGCCGATCGCAAGAACATATTAATAATGAATATTAAATAGGTGATCTTATTTGCTACTTGCGAATTATCAACATCGGACTTCAGTCCTTCATTCTTTCTGTCTATCCAATGTCACCGAAATGTCCTTCGGGTGAAACATTATCAATCTCCTTTCCAGATTCTGCATCCGTGATCTTTATATATAAGCCAGTGCTGATATGATTCTGGGTATTCTTTCAACTATATATAAGCTATGAACAACGTTGGTCTGCCAGTAACTAGCCTCATGAATCAGAGACGGCATAACGTACTCCTTCCATCATCAAGCTCAAGGATGTGAATGCCGTATCTATTGATCAACAAAGCTGACGTGATTTGCTTTCTACGTCGGTCGCTAAGCTCTATGTATCTGTTCGGTTCGAGAGTTTTGCTCCTTCTATCTCTTGCGTCATGGACTCTGTGCTACGACCTAGGCAACATCTAACGAATTCTCGAAAAATCAAAGCTTGTACTTTCCGCCTCCACAGCAGCCGGATTTTCTTGTCTGCATTTTCTGTCTAGTTGGATGCAAACTAAAAAGGACGTGCAGAAATCTGTTGGCACTTGTACTCACTCCTCACCAGGTTCTAAGTCCTCATGTGAACACACTTGAAGAGTGTCTTCAGGCTTGACCCATCCACGACGTCCTCTTTTTAACCTGCTGCCATTCACCTTCATAATTTTACTGTGCAGTGGATGTTGTGTATTTGCGATAACTCTGAGGTAGGCGCGTGCTCTGCAAACTTGTATTCTGTCTTCAATGGTTGGAAAATCAAGAAGGTAGCGCATCGCCCTGCATGCTGTGTCTCTTGTACATCCAAAAATAATGCGCATAGCTTCATTCTGTATCCTTTCCATCCTTTCTATCTGCTTACGGCTGAGAGTCAGGATTGCCATCGCATACTTAAGAACAGACGTGACCAGCCCCGTGTATAGAAGACACAGATGGCGCTGCTCACAGTTTGCTGCCGCCGTCACTCGCATCGCAGCCAAAACCCCGCTTGGCCTTTGTTATCACCTGGTCTGTATGCTGATTATAAGCAAGGCTTCGATGAAACCGTATCCCCAGGTAATTCATTGCCTGCATTCTTTCCACAGGTCTCTGAACACAGCTTTATGGTTGGTGTTCGATTGTTGACAATATGATTATTCAACGAGAACCAAGTCACTGTTGCCTTTGTTGGGTTGACCATTGCCCCAGCTTCATCACACCAAGTACTTATGCGATTGAGTTCGGTTTGTAGTTCCACAGCAACTTAATCTATATCCTTACCCTGACGATGCACTGAAACATCGTCGGCATATGACAATGTCCTACCAGGTCCAGTCATCTGCTCACTGGTGATTCTCACAGTGTTGGCGTTGAACAGTACCGAAGATAATGGTGATTCCTGTGGTAGGCCAGGATACATTGTTGTTGGTTCCGAAGTCCGAACTTCTATATCTAAAAACTACTTTCCGTTGGAAGAGGGCTGCAGTAATCCAACTAGGAGTAATGGACTTATTTTGAGTTCAAGAAGCTGAAGCATTAAAAAATCCAATGGTACTCTGTTGTACTCGTCCTCAAGATCAATCGCTGCAGCAAAGGTTTCAATGCCTGAGTGGAAACCTTCATAGACATCATGGACAAAAACTGCTGCATTGGTCCAGGTTTCTCTTTTTGGACGGTACCCACCCAGGGTAGGTGGAAAACACCTTGCCTCTCTAGCTGGCTTGATATTTTCCTGGCAATTAACTTCTCCAGCAGCTTGCCTATTGTATTCTGCATCCGGGAAGGTTAACCCGGTCAACAAATGCCCACAGAAGTCGGATGTGTCTGCCTAACGGCGCAAGAACGCAGCTCTGCTGTAAACAGGCACAACGCAATAAAGTAAGAAAAAAAAACTCCGGATGAACGAAGAAGAAGAAGAAGAAGAAGAAGAAGAAGAAGAAGAAGAAGAAGAAGAAGAAGAAGAAGAAGAAGAAGAAGAAGAAGAAGAAGGGGGAAAAAGGAAAAAAGGAAAAGAGGGAAAGAAGAAGAAAAGGGAAGGAAAAAAAATTTTCTGCTGGTTATAACTGATTCCCCCGAAATTTTTTGTGGCTTTTTTACTTTAGCAAGGAATCGATAGTGCTAACCATCCCCCTTGATGTTAGACCCCTTCGTTGTTTTTATGTCTGCTGTTTTTCTGCTTTTGTCAACACTTTGATGTCTCGTATCTTTGCCATTGGCCCTGGAGCCTTTGTTTATCTTGAACACCCTTGTTTTTGTACGTCACTGTGCTTTCCGGGGTTGGGGTTGCACCTTCTGATACTCCTTGGCAAAATTTGTTATGTTTTGGTGCTCTCTTTTAGGGCAAACAGGGCTTTGCCCCGTCCTCTTAGCCTTGCCAAATTTCAGCAAATAAGTATAAAGCTCTTATCTTCAACCTCTGTTTTTTTCGCCAAAAAATTTCTGTGCTTGTCGTCTTTTTTACACACTTTTGCCCATGTTACTTTTTAAACCACCTTGCCGTTTTTTTTAAATGGGTTCTTTTGTTGGGGACTCTTTTTCTAAATGATGAGGGACAGGAGGCTAGCTCTCATCCTGGCTTTTTCCCTTTCCCTTACACAACGTTATCACCCAAGTTTCCACCCCGAAATTCCCCGGGGGGTTTTTTTTTTTTTCCTTTTCCCGACCTTTCTGTGCTTTTCACGTCTTATTTTACTCACCACATCTTCCTTACTTCATACTAAATTCTTACCTTAACTTTCTCCCTTTCTCCCTTTTTTCATCAAAATTTCTGCGGGTGGGGGGTCCTGCCGTGTGTCCGCCGTCTCTCTGTGTGTGGGGCCGCGCCGTCTGCCTGTCCTCTCCCTGGCGGCTTGCGGGCCTGGTGCCGATGTTGTACCCAGGGCAATGGTTTTTTCTCAAAATTCCCCCCTGGTTAAAAAGTTTCCCCCGTTGCCCTTTCTTAAATGACACAAAAAATTTCTCCGGACAATATGTCATTTAAAATGTCTTCTTCCATCTTCCTTCTTCACTTCTTCTTCATCTCTTCTTCTTCTCTTCTTCTTCTTCTTCGTCTTCTTCTTCTTCTTCTCATCTTCATTATTTTTATCTTTTTATCTTTATTGTTTTTTCTTCTTCCCCTTTTTTTGTTGTTGCCTACAACCTTTTCATTTTGTTTCTTTTTCTTTTACACACTTTTTTCTTTTTTTCACTATTTCATCAAAGGGGGGGGGGGCTGTTTTTTTTTTTTTTTTTTTTTGGGGGGGGGGGAATTTTTTTTATACAAACTTTTGAAATTTTTTTTTAATTTAAAGGTTTGAAATTTTTTTGTTTTTTTGCCCCCCCCCCCACCCCCCCGCCCCCCCCCCCCCCCCCCCCCCCCCCCCCCCCCCCCCCCCCCCCCCCCCCCCCCTTCAAAATTTTTTTCTTTTTTTCCGTTTTCCCCTTTTTTTTTTAAAAACCCCCCAAACAGGGGGGACAAAAATTTTTTTTTGGAAAAATGTTTGTTCGTAAATCGCACAGGCAATAACATTTCTCTCGTGACCTAATATGTCATTTAAGAACTGCTACTATCTATCTATCTATCTATCTATCTATCTATCTATCTATCTATCTATCTATCTATCTATCTATCTATCTATCTATCTATCTATCTATCTATCTGTCTGTCTGTCTGTCTGTCTGTCTGTCTATCTATCTATCTATCTATCTATCTATCTATCTATCTATCTATCTGTCTGTCTGTCTGTCTGTCTGTCTGTCTGTCTGTCTGTCTGTCTATCTATCTATCTATCTATCTATCTATCTATCTGTCTGTCTGTCTGTCTGTCTGTCTATCTATCTATCTATCTATCTATCTATCTATCTATCTATCTATCTATCTATCTATCTATCTATCTGTCTGTCTGTCTGTCTGTCTGTCTGTCTGTCTGTCTGTCTGTCTGTCTGTCTGTCTGTCTGTCTGTCTGTCTGTCTGTCTGTCTGTCTGTCTGTCTGTCTGTACTTTTCTAAGTCTACCATGGTTGTTCTTCTCATTACATTATGGCGTTTACATGTCATTATCTATGCTTGCTGTTGTCTTACACTGTTACACACATCTCTCCCGGACAATATGTCAGTATATATGTCTGTCTCTCCGCCATCTCTCCCTCTCTCTTCGCACTCTCTCCCTTCCCCACCCCTCTGTCTCTGTTTCTTTCTTTTCCTCTCTCTCTCTCTCTCTCTCTCTCTCTCTCTCTCCTCTCTCTCTCTCTCTTTCTCTCTCTTTCTCTCTCTCTCTCTCTCTCTCTCTCTCTCTCTCTCTCTCTCTCTCTCTCTCTCTCTCTCTCTCTCTCTCTCTCTCATCGCCTGCATTGTAGTAGTGTATCTGTTTTATCTTAGATTGTGTTATCCAGTCCTTTCCACAAAACATTGATTTGTTTGTATGCCTAGCAACCTTTCATTTGTTCTCATCTCACAGCGAACTTTTGCGTACACTATTCGATCAAAGTCTGTGTATTTCATACATCCTTGATCAATAGTTGATGTTTGTCTGCCCTCCCCACCTGCATTCAGTACTGTCGTCTAAGACAAACAGAGACAAAAATGGAAATGTGTGTTGAGATCTGGCGAGTAAACAACAAATACAAACTAGCTGACTAATACCACCTGGCGTGGCGTCTTTTTGAGGTCTGCTTGGCTGATTGGTTGTGAATTGTTTAAAAGACTGAGTTTTATTGCTGATGTCCGATGTATTGAGGGTCGGGTAATGGAACACTGAAAAAAAACAAAAAAACTTGCATCTAAGTGAAGTTGAATCAGTAGGAGAGTAAACGGATTACTAATACATTACAAACATGGACAAATTGGTGAGTGCGCAGAATAGTGGAAATACAATAGTATGTACAGAATCACCAATCTCTAGAGCTCATCCATCCATCCATCATGTTCCATGACGATAAGCGTGAGCGGTCATGTTTTGCCAGCTCACTCGATCATCAGAGTCGTGGATCAGCTCCGTGTTCCTGTCTCAACCATGCCACGTGGCCGTGCCATCCAGGTATTTACTTCTCGGACTTCCCCTTGGTCTCTTCCCTTCGATCTTGCCAGTTGTCAGCAAGGTGTCCAAGTCTCATGGAGCTCATGGAGAGAACTAAAACAATTCCAGTCAACCAAGAGGTGAAGAAATGTCGCTGGCGCTGGATACACGGAGAGAGTCTGACAGCTAGAGTCTCTTGTCTCGATCACATGGCGGAAGACCTAAACCACATGAACAAGACAATTAGAGAAACAGATGAACACTGGGATTTCAATTAGAAAATTGCAGGAGATAGCACAGATAGGACGGATTGACGTAGTTTGGTTTAGGATCTATTCCCCGATTAGGGAGGGGGGGGGAGGGTAGATGTAAGACGGAGAAGAATATATGGGTGTGCATGTGTTATGCAGGGTATGGTGTTATAAACTGACATAAATGAGTATAGAGAAGAAGGAAGACACGTAACAGACAGACGTAACAGACCGACGTAACAGACCGACGTAACAGGCTGAATACAGGGTTATGATAGATTTTTTCATGCTTCAGCTTCTTGAACTCAAAATAAGTCCATTCCTCCTTAGCTGGATCGGTGCTGCCATCTTCCAACGGAAAGTAGCTTTTAGATGTGGCAGTTGGACTTCGGAACCAACAACAATATATCCTGGCCTACCACAGGGATCACCATTATCTCTGGTACTGTTCAACGCCTACACTGTGAGAATCACCAGTGAGCAGATCATAGGACCTGGTAGGACATTGTCATATGCCGACGATGTTTTAGTGTATCACCAGGGTAAGGATAGAGATCAGGCTGCTGTGGAACTACAAACCGAACTCAATCGCATAAGTACTTGGTGTATTGAGGCTGAGGCCATAGTCAACCTAACAAAGGCAACTGTGACTTGGTTCTCGTTGAATAATCATATTGTCAACACTCCAACACCAACTGTAAATCTGTGTTCAGAGACGGTGGAAAGAACGCAAGCAATGAATTACCTGGGGATACGGTTTGATCGAAGCCTTGCTTATAATGAGCACATAGACCAGGTGATAACATAGGCCAAGCGGGGTTTGGCTGCGATGCGAGTGATGGCTGCAGCAAACTGTGAGCAGCGCCATCTATGTCTTCTATACGAGGGGCTGGTCATGTCTGTTTTTAGTATGCGATGGAAATCCTGACTGTCAGTTGTAAGCAGATAGAAAGGATGGAAAAGATACAGAATGAAGCTATGCGCATTATTCTTGGATGTACAAGAGATACAGCATGCATGGCGATGCGCTACCTTCTTGATTTTCCAACCATTGAAGACAGAATACAAGTCTGCAGAGCACGCGCCTACCTCAGAGTTAACGCAAACACACAACATCCACTGCACAGTGAAATTGTGAAGGTGAAGGGCAGCAGGTTAAAAAGAGGACCGTCTTGGATGGGTCAAGCCGAAGACATTCTTCAACAGGTGTGTTCACATGAGGACTTAGAACCTGGCGAGGAGTGGGTACAAGTGCCAACAGATTTCTGCACATCCTTTTCAGTTTGCATCCAACTAGACAGAAAATGCAGACAAGAAAACCCGGCTGCTGTGGAGGCGGAAGTACAAGCGTTGATTTTCGAAAATTCGCTAGACGGTGATGCTGTCATTTACACAGATGGGTCGGTCGTCCGACATGTGAGAAGCTCATGGGCTTTTACGGCTCAGGCCGGAGGGAGAATTGGGAGGGAGGATTCGTGTGCTTTTGCTGAGACCACATGTAGCCTGACTATGGAAGTCATGGCAGTAAGTAAAGCAATAACATGGCTCGAGACACAGACATTCACTAGGGCATGTTTCCTTAGCGACTCAATGAGCATGCTCAAGAGGATAGAGACTGGGGTGGATGCGAAGAAAGTGGTTGCTGTCTCTGGAGCAGTCTCGGCTGGCAAAGATTAGTTTCATCTTCGTGCCAGGGCATGCGGGAGTACAAGGGAATGAGCGGGCTGACAAGCTCGCAGGTAAGGCTACTGTGGAGGGCGGACGCGCCATGGACCAGGCTGACATTCTGAATGCTCTACGAGAAGTAAGACTTTTGCGAGAACCAAGTGATGACTGTGAATCTACAACCATGGCAAGACTGCGAGAACAGCGAATAAAAAGAGGGGTGGCCAAACAAGAACACTACGCAGGAAGCCAAAGAAGATTGATAAACCAACACAGAACTGGTGTCCGTTAGCCGCTACACGCTGCGGGATTTGCTGAGGAGGGATCCGAGCACTTATGGACTGAATGGTTCGATGTGCAATGAGGATGATCTGTCGACTAACTAACTAACTAACTAACTAACTAACTAACTAACTAACTAACTAACTAACTAACTAACTAACTAACTAACTAACTAACTAACTGGCTAGGATAGACGAGGCTAAGGCAGGTATTTATTGTTTAACTGACTAGGATAGACGAGGCTTAGGACAGGTATTTATGGTTGAACTTGCTAGGATAGACGAGGATAAGACAGGTATTTATGGTTGAACTTGCTAGGATAGACGAGGCTAAGGCAGGTATTTATGGTTGAACTGGCTAGGATAGACGAGGCTAGGACAGGTATTTATGGTTGAACTGACTAGGATAGACGAGGATAAGACAGGTATTTATGGTTGAACTGACTAGGATAGACGAGGATAAGACAGGTATTTATGGTTGAACTGACTAGGATAGACGAGGCTAAGACAGGTATTTATGGTTGAACTGGCTAGGATAGATTAGCGTAAGACAGGTATTTATGATTGAACTGACTAGGATAGACGAGCCTAAGACAAGTATTTATGGTTGAACTGGCTAGGATAGACGACGCTAGGACAGGTAGTTATGGTTGAACTGGCTAGGGTACACGAGGCTAAGACAGGTATGTATGGTTGAACT
Organism: Cepaea nemoralis; assembly: GCA_014155875.1. Lineage (NCBI taxonomy): Eukaryota > Metazoa > Mollusca > Gastropoda > Stylommatophora > Helicidae > Cepaea > Cepaea nemoralis. The sequence goes on from JACEFZ010027861.1 coordinate 357,583, forward strand.
GGCTAGGATAGACGAGGATAAGACAGGTATTTATGGTTGAACTGGCTAGGGTAGACGAGGATAAGACAGGTATTTATGGTTGAACTGGCTAGGGTAGACGAGGCTAGGACAGGTAGTTATGGTTGAACTGGCTAGGGTACACGAGGCTAGGACAGGTATGTATGGTTGAACTGGCTAGGGTAGACGAGGCTAAGATATGTATTTATGGTTGAACTGGCTAGGATAGACGACGCTAGGACTGGTATTTAAGTTTAACTGGCTAGGATAGACGAGCTTAGACAGGTATTTATCGTTGAACTGGCTAGGATAGACGAGCTAAGACAGGTATTTAAGTTGAACTGGCTAGGATAGACGAGCTAAGACAGGTATTTATGGTTGAACTGATTAGGATAGACGACGCTAGGACAGGTATTTAAGTTGAACTTGCTAGGGTAGACGAGGCTAAGACAGGTATTTATGGTTGCATTGGCTAGGGTGCGCAGGGGCAGGCCACGTATTTATGGTTGAATTGGCAAGGGTACACAGGCTTGGACAGGTATTCATGGTTGAAATGGCAAGTGTACACAATTCTAGGACAGGTATTTATGGTTTAATTGGCAAGGTTGCACAAGGTTAGGACATGTATTTATGGTTTAATTGGCAAGGGTACGCGAGGATAGGACAGGTATTTATGTTTTTTTTTGGCAAGGGTACACAAAGCTAGAACAGGTATTTATGGTTTAATTGGCAAGGGTACACAAGGCTAAGACAGGTATTTATGGTTTTATTGGCAAGGATACACAAGGTTAGGACAGGTATTTATGGTTTAGTTGGCAAGGGTACAGGAGGCAAGGACAGACATTTATGGTTTTATTGGCAAGGGTACACAAGGCTAGAACAGGTATTTATGGTTTAATTGGCAAGGGTACACAAGGCTAGGACAGGTATTTATGGCTTAATTGGCAAGAGTACGCAAGGGTAGGACAGGTATTTATGGTTTAATTGGCAAGGTACACAAGGCTAGGACAGGTATTTATGGCTTAATTGGAAGAGTACGCAAGAGTAGGACAGGTATTTATGGTTTAATTGGCAAGGGTACACAAGGCTAGGACAGGTATTCAGTGTCCAGCCATGGGTCTGTGATGTGATATCACCATCACATTTTGTAGGCCTGAGAGCAATAGATGGCCAGTCTTTCCCTCACTCTGGCTAGCGATGAGCCCAGGTGTCTAACCGCGTCCGACTGGGCTTATGACATTGTCAGCGCAGTTCGTTATCAGCTTCGGAAGCGCACACTATTCAGCAGTGGTAAGCTGGTTGTTGGCACATACAACAAATCTTATCATTACGTATACAAAAACGCCTATTTGACGTTCCATCATATATGTGACACACTGACGATCAGTGTGTATGGGACGTTGAGACAAGCCAATGGTTTTGCAAGAAAGACTCTGGGTAATCGTTGAGGTACAGTGACCAATGCCAGACAATTGAACTCCTGGAGTGACAACATCATTCATTCAGTAGCATGTCCTTTGCAGAACCTCGCTCCCATAACAACCTTCCGGAAACCTTCTCGATCACAAGCAAGATGTCCCGCGTCTGATACACCCATCTGGATATCATCCGCCACATCCTGCACCCATCTTCTCTTTGGCCTTCCTCTTCCTCTCTTCCCAGGCATATACCCTTCCATTATTGTTCTCTCCAAACTGTCGTGACGTTTCAAGTGACCAAAATACTTCAATCTTTTTTGTTTTATCGTCTTTAATAGCCATCCCTCCTCAATATTCAACTCTTGAAGTATGGATGCATTTGTTCTTTTCTTTACCCAAGATATTCTTAGAACTCGTCTATAACATTTATATTCAAAGGCATGTATGCGCTGTTCAGCTTGTTTAGTAAGTGTCCATGTCTCACAGGCGTATGTTGCAATGGGAAAGATGCATGCTCTTAAAAATCTAATTTTTGTAGTTCTGTCTGTCCCACTCCATAATTTATTCATCTGTTTTAGTCTTTGAAGAGCAATGGATAGTCGCCGTTTAATTTCTTTCATTGTGTCACCATTATTCGTAATCAATGACCCAAGATATTCAAAATTTTCCACCACCTCCAATTTTCTCCCATTAATGTATATTTCTTTCTCCATAGTAGTTTTATCTGTATGCATTATCTTTAGTTTTTGCTATGTTAAGATATAAGTTGTGATTTTCACTATTCAATTGTGTTGAGGCTATTAGGTTTTCTATGCCATTCTGTGTTGTGGATAGTAATACTGTATCATCAGCATATCGAATCTCGGTATGTCATGACCGCCGATATTTAGGGCATCATATGGCTCCCTGTTTATATCATCTCTTACATTTCTCATTATATTTTCGGCATACAGGTTAAACAAATAGGGTGACAGCACGCAGCCCTGACGGACTCCTTGCTTGATGTCAAACCAATCTGATGTCTCGCCATCTATTCTAACTGCTGCTTGTTGGTCTAGATATAGCATTTTTATGAGATGTACTACATGTGAAGGAAAGCCCATATTCCTCATGATTTCCCAAAGTTTCTGATGCTGTACACAGTCAAATGCCTTTGAATAATCCACAAAACATGAGAATAGGTTTACATTAAATTCTCTGCACTTCTCTATTATTAAACGCATGTTGAATATGTGATCTCTTGTTCCTCTTCCTTGTCTAAATCCAGCTTGAACTACGTTAATCTCTTCTTCCATTTTCTTACTAAGTCTTCGCATTATGACTTTTAGTAGAATTTTACTTGCATGACTTATCAGGGCAACAGTTCTATAGTTGGTGCATAATTTCAGGTTGCCCTTTTTTGGTATTGGAATGAAGATAGTTCTCTTCCAATCTTTTGGCCATATACCATATTTCCAAATCTTTGTACATAATGCATGATATATGTGTATGGATTCTTCTCCTCCTGCTTTAATTAGTTCAGCTGGTATCTCATCACATCCAGGTGATTTACCATTCTTCAGGTTCCTTATAGCCCAAGCAATTTCATCTAATGAGGGTTCAGGTTCTGTCTCTGCTGTCATTGGCTCATGTATCTCATTCATATCCTCACTGTCACTCATATCATACATTCCACTGCAGTATTCCTGCCATCTTTCTAGAATTTGTCTAGATTCTGTTAAGGTATTTCCCATCTTGTCACAGATAACATTCAATTGAGGTTGAACATTTCTTGTCAATAACTTCATTTCCTTGAACATTTCATAATCTCTTCCAGCCTTATGATATTGCTCTATTCTGGTACAGCAATCTTGTATATATTGATTTTTGTCCTTTCTTGTGTTCTTTCTTATTTCTCGAGTTAAAGATTTATACTTCATCCTGCTATCGGATTCATCTCCTTTCTGTTTCAGCTCCCTTCGTTGTTTTATTAATTCTAACGTGTCTGATGTAATCCATGGCTTAAATTGCTTTCTCTTGGTCGGAATGAAATCTTTGGCTGCAGTTATCAAGATATCTCTAGCTTGTACTGCCAGTTCATCAGGTGTCATTTCTTCTTGTACAGACATCAAGACCCCAAAGCGATTCCTAACTTCTATGTTGAATGCGTCCATTATTTGTGTGAGATCAAAACGAAGTGGCCTTGGTCCTCGGGTAAGCTTTTTGAGTTTTAATTTCAGATCTGCTTCTAATAACTGATGATCTGTATCACAGTCTGCACTTCGTAGGGTTTTTGCACATGTTATGCTTGATCTCCATCTTCTTTGTATTAAAATATAATCTATCTGATTTTTGGTAAAACTGTCTGGAGACTTCCATGTGAAGAGTCTTCTTGGATGTTGTTTAAAAAGTGTGGTGGCTATCGTTAACTCATTTTCTGTGCAACATTCAATTAATTTGTCACCTGCATCATTTCTATTTCCTAATCCAAATTTTCCTAAAACGTGTCTCTCATTTTCAGCTCTTCCTGCACCTACTTTAGCATTAAAATCTCCCATTATTATTGCTATATCATTATGACCAATCTTATTTAATGTGTCTTGTAGTGTGTTGTAAAAATCTTCAATTTCGTCCTCCTCTGATGTTGAAGTAGGTGCATATATCTGTATGAGAGTTGTGTTTTTTTGGACGGCCTTTAAGTCTAATAGTGAGGATTCTATCACTAACTGGATTATATCCCATTAAAGCTTTTGCAGTTGTCTTATCTAAACAAAATGCCACTCCACTCTGGCCTCCGACATCTCTACCAGAATAAATGAAAATACTTCCATTTTCAGTTGTAAAATGTCCCTTGCCGCTCCAGCGATGTTCACTAATTCCTAAAATGTGAATGTTTAACCTCTCAATCTCATCACACACTACTTTAAGCTTTCCCTCATACAAACTTCTCACATTCCACGTTGCCATTCTCACTCTGTTTCTTAGTCTGACACAGGGGATTTCCTTGGTAACACAGTCAAGATTAACTCCGTCATCACGATTACTAGTACTGGTCCCTGCGTCACACTCTTCCCCAGTGTTATCTGATCTGCCTGGCCTGGGGGTCTCGCCACCAGATCTCTTTCTTATTATGTTTTCTTTCATGGTTGTTATGGTTTCTTGGCAAGTTTTGCAGAAGGTAGTTTGCCGTTGCTTTCCTTCTGGGCAGTGACTGTACTAGTCGGTGGCCATAGCCATTGTCTCTACTGATGAGATCATCTGCCTATCGCCGCAGAGTGCAAGACCATAACCAACAACAATCTGTCGGCTGCTCTCACACGCCATCCACCACCTGCTTCAATGGCTTCACGTAACCCTGATCGGGGGGCTAAACGGGTACTCCACCTTGCCCAAGGGTCTCCCGTAGACTAACGGAGGAAAGGAGGCGTCTTACATCTCCTTTGATAGGGGATACCCCTACCCCGCTAACCGGGGAGTGACAACAGTCAGTAATAAACAGGCTGTAATATCACCCCAATAGCATGTATTGCTGAAAGAGTGAAACACCCGCCAAGGCATCCCGGCAACCCTTAGGTAGGGTTAGACTATTGATGAAAATATGCATTGCTGGTGACACATCCATGCTTCTTGCTAAGTAATTTACTTATGTGGACTAGTAGTACATCGTTCCGTCGCACAGCTAATAAGTTAAGTGCGTGAAGCGACACTGTGAATTTTATGTGGAATGCTTTTACAACTGTCCGTGGTAGATTGTACTATGAACTGCATGTTGAGAAAAATGGCGGGTGAACGATTGCTGAACTACCTGGATTTGCTTTATTCGGTAATGTGTTTGCAACTGCTGGTTTTCTAGTGACTGCCTCTTCCATCGGCAATGAACTATAATTTTAATAGTGAATTGTTCTGTTGGCATTCTGACAGCGGTCTTATGCATGTATGCCTGTGAGTGCCGTTGGTTTTTCGGTACAGCTGTCTCTTCCACTTTTCACATGGGGCAGTGAGGAGCATTTTGGGTGATTTTGTGGCACAGGAATTATAGGGTGACCCCTTGCCGTGAAGTTGGAGCTGCAGTTAACAACTAACATCCATACTAAAGCTATGTTCAGAAACAAAGTTTTCAAAATACACGGTCTCACACTGTGAGTACTTGTTGGTAGAAGATTAGTACAGAGTTTATATATAGCAGTCATAATTTACTACAGAGTTTATATATAGCAATCATAATTTACTACAGAGTTTATATATAGCAATCATCTGGTCTCTCTTTCCTTCTGACTGTCCTATCTCTCTTTCTCTCTCTCTCTTTTCTCACTTTATCTCTCTCACTCTCTGTTTGTGGGTCTATGTCTCTTTCTCTGTCTGTTTAATTCTCTGTCTGTCTGTTCGTCCGTTCGTCTGTCTGTCTGTCTGTCCGTCCGTCCGTCTGTCCGTCCGTCCGTCCGTCCGTCCGTCCGTCCGTCCGTCCGTCCGTCCGTCTGTCTGTCTGTCTGTCTGTCTGTCTGTCTGTCTGTCTGTCTGTCTGTCTGTCTGTCTGTCTGTTTCTATCTCTATATATGTCGATCTCTCTCTCCCATAAAATGATTAACCCGTTTGGTCCTAGTTGAAATAATGAGAAAATAAATAGACGATAATCAGTAATAAATTCATAACACAAGGACATTTCACGAGATTATTGAATTTTCTAAATTTAGACATTTCAGATACTTCCGGTTCCGTCGCTTGGTTGAAATCATACACGCGGAATTCATGAAACACACCTCCAGTTTACAGCAAGGATACAGATGTTAGTTGCCTATCTTTTACAGGACGTCGCAGTGAAACCCATACATTTTTGGCTTGAAGACATATCAATTTCTTCCCAAGTTTACGTTCAATAGTTTGAAACTGCCTTGTTGCCTTGACCGGCACTCATGCCAAAGTATAAAAACCACGAACTGCCTTCTTAACACCTTCGCCACAACGCCAATAGAGATGAGTACCGTTTATCAAAACAATGTTTTCACCTGAATTTGAATAACGAGATACGAACAATAGATTGCACGATTTATTGCCTGGCATATTTCACTGCATCTCGTCAAGTACATACTACAAAACTCACACAACATACAATAAAGTAACTATATAAATCCTTCCAGCTGAAATATACACATATTCCCATAGTAATTTTAATTGTCTACCACAGCAATTTTGCACAAACTGGCTTATGCAGATTAATCATGATGGCTTATGCGATCTTTATAAACATCATAGTTTAGTTTAGTTTAGTTTAGTCGTTGGATCAACATGCACGGCACACGGTTTAACCCATAAGTGCTCCGTTTTCCTCCTAACTCAAACCTGAGTCTGGAGAAACTCAGCTCAATGCACGAACTCCGTTGCATAGGCGAGGATCCTGAAATACTTTGGGTAGATTTTTAACTCGAAATTTTGCCCGGGCAGCGCCGTTAGGCTACTCTTTTTCGATTTCCAACTGCCAAGGGATTTTTTTACGTGCGCAACAATACACACGGGCGTCCGATCTCACTACCCAGAGACCAGGGGAAATCTTATTACTGGAAGTCCAGGTGGATTCTTTAAATAAATCCCGGTCCTCACCGGGGCCTGAACCCGGGACCTCCAGCACTCGAGGCGGACACCAAACTTCGAGACCACTCAGCCCCCTATAACCATCATGTGTGGTTGAACACATACCCAATTGGATTGACAAGATAATACACAAAGATGATGGGAACATTTCCCCTACACTTTTCCGTTCAACCTCAAAGAGAATTTACATTAAGGTCCATCTCTGGCTCAGATTTATAATCCTATAACTGAGTCAGCCAAAAATATTGATCGACCACAGTTTCACCCACACATGCTATTCATTTAATGATGATTGTTGTTCAAAGAGAATAATGGCTTAATGACCGATCTAGATGTTGATTGTATTTATTGTCCTCTAGAATATATCTTACCCCCCTGTAGTTTTCGAGTATTTAGCTGGTTGTCCTCACTCTAACACCTGTTCACATAACTGCCATGTGTCTCTGCAGAGATTAGCCTAGTTAATAACCACTCACTTACGCATTCTGTTGTTAACCTATTTAGCCAATTTCTTGTAGCACCTGTAATCACTACAGAGGTGTTGCTCACGTATTGAGCGGTTAATTCCCTTGTTGCGTCTGTTAACCAGACAGGCATTTTTCAATATTTAGCGGTTATGTCCCCTATGTAGCAACGTCTCACCTGCTCCTCTTTTGAGCGGTTTTTTCTTCATTGTATCAACTACTTGCTTGACCTTTTGATTGTTAGAAAATAGACGCCATGTCTTTGTTTAACAACTAAACTCTGAATAATTGTGTTATCCGACGATAATACAAAGCTGCATATCTATCTATCTATCTATCTATCTATCTATCTATCTATCTATCTATCTATCTATCTATCTATCTATCTATCTATCTATCTATCTATCTATCTATCTATCTATCTATCTATCTATTGATCGATCGATCGATCGATCGATCGGTCGGTCGGTCGGTCGGTCGGTCGGTCGGTGCCTGTCTGCATCCATGTCTTCCTGCATCCATGTCTTCCTGCATCTATGTCTGCCTGCATCTATGTCTGTCTGTCTGTCTGTCTGTCTGTCTGTCTGTCTGTCTGTCTGTCTGTCTGTCTGTCTGTCTGTCTGTCTGACAGGGTTTTTGTACCCGTATATATATCTCTGTCTGCCAGACCACCTGCTATATTAATCTTTTGATTGCTAGAAAACGGATGCTCTGTCTCCCTCTAACATCTATAATATGAACGCTGGTGTCATCGGACAATGCACAAGAACACAAGCCACTACCAGCACAGCAGCCATCCGACGACAACACAATTCACACCGGAGCACATATATGACAACAATGTAATACCCACCACAGGGAGATTCGTTGTTAAGAGGTGCCTGAGCGGCGATATAGCTAGATAAAATGCGTCCAAACAATATCATCATACGGTATCAGATCGATAAAGGAAAACCTTAAAGAAACAAGTAAAGATGGCCGTCTGTGTCCCCGTTGGTGCCGGGTTCGAATCCCAGTGAGGAGGTCGATGGGGTAGAAGAAATATTGATTATGTTTTCGTTAATTAGTTGAGATGTTGACATCTGGTGTTAGTAATCAAGCTATGTTTAGCAAATGAGAGGTGGTGTGAGGTTTGAAGAGTGTGTCTAGTTGAAGTTCTAGATGCCGTGCAGGTGACATGTTCGAATCTCAGTACTTTTTTTTTTACTGCTATACCTCTTTCTAACATTGCTCTGAGAATCACACACACACACACACACACACACACACACACGCACGCACACACACACACACACACAAACACACACACACACACGCACACACACACACACAAACACACACAGAGTCGTCACACTACTCTTCATCAGTTTTCTATTGTCTTTCATGTTCTTTGCATAAATATTTTGAGTAATAAATTTGTCATGTGGCTCATACGACTTATTGTGCGATGCTCGTCGCATTCTAAAACAGCTGATGTGTTTTTGGTAGATCTATAACGACGGTTGTTTTATAGGTCACTAGGAATGTACCAACTAGTGTAAATGTCCTTAAAAATTGTCAATGTTTTGATTCCACAAGCGCCTAGAACCTCAATATTTTCGACTGTGTTGTTGTCTAGTTCGGGTGTCTGTCCTTTCTTCGTGTTATATAATGCATCCTCTATTTTTGCTGCAAGTCTTGGTGGACACTCACCCTTGTGTTGAAGCTTTACACCATACAACTCTTCCAGATAATCTGTTCATCTGTTAATAACTATTTCACCTTGTCCAATCAATATTGTAGAGTTCTTCACTTTTAAACATCCAGTGGTATATTCCGTATACATAACCTTAGATGCTGTTAAAGAAGTGAATCATACACACATATAGATAGCAAGACAGGTGTGATAGTGATGTTGACAGCGCAGTGGTGTGGTAATAACACGAACCGGGTCGGAACTGTGTCCAGTGATGGTTATAATGAGGGAAAGCTTGGCCACCTATTCCCCCTTGTTCTCAGGTCTACAAATATGCAGGTAGTGTTACCACACAGACTGTGTGTGGCAGACTGTTTAAGAGAGAGGGTTACAGAGAGTACTCCTATATTTTACATTTTATCTGATGTATTTCCTTGGCTATTAATGTATACTCTGGATGGTAGTTTAGTACACTATTCCAAAGTGACTTGTTAGGTGTTATATAGTGAACAGTGTTTTTCTCGTATACCTTACATGTGGTTACAATATATTATCGATCAGCGGCGTGATTCGATGCCCGCTTTTGGGGGTCTGATAAATTAACAATGATGCGACCGATAAGTCAGCGGATTTCATCAAGGGTGTGTGGTGGAAATATTGCTTTTGTAAATTAGCTGTGCTGGCGACATCTGGTGATATTAATCAACTGTCCGTTATGTTTAGCAAATGGGAGCTAGGTTAAGGGTTGTGTCTAGTTAAAGTTCTAGGCGCAGTGGAGGTGAGCGGTTTGAATCCTGACCGAGAGTAGTTAAGGGGACCAGTCCTCACTAAGGGCACACAACCGAAGGATTTTGTACCACGCCAGGTCAATGTAAACGGATTCAAACATACGCTTATCAGAACGATATCCATCGCATCGCCTAATGACTTTCAGTAACCAACATTGCACCTGTTACGCGCCATGTGTCTAAAATACAAAATCGATTCTACAGATGAATATTTCACACCAATAAGCAGACAATATGGTGTGATTAGAACGTTCGATGCCGACATAGAAATTGTTAATTACACTCAAATCTAAAGCTGATGGTAAACGACCAAGTTATATTTCGTACAAATACACACCAAAATTGCATTGTAGTCGACACATGAAGGTGATGTTGTAATGGTGAGTACTAAAATTGAGAAATTGGTTTAGTTACAAATACACTTTTCCCTCCAACAATCGCTCGCTGAGATGGCTTGATTGCGCTGTTAGTGGATGTGACAGATTCGAACACCAACCAGTATTGCGTATGTAATCCCTTCGTCACACTGTCGGTATTCGCATGTCAAAGAGGTGTTGCTAGCTCATTCTGTAGGGGATAAATAACGTTATTTATAGCAACCTAGGTATCGATGAAATGACAACCACCCACGTCAGGCGATCTGAAAACTTAGTGTCTCATTTAGTATAGTGTGCGGATACTTTAACGCCTAACCTGCTCATTGTCCTCGATTCATGTTCATACAAAAGTACAGGTTCTATGTAATTCTTAAACACTCTCGTTTGTCTAGATGTAATTGACATCTTTATATTAGTCAGTATGTTTTCCAGAGTGCAAAAGAATATCTTCAACATTGCGAATCTTGTTCTATCCTCTTACAGGCATCTTTCATCAGATAGGTCCTTCAAGAAACAAATGAAGATCGTAAACTTATTAGAGACATTAGACGTAGACAGTCACAATTTGTGGGCATATTATGAGAAGAAATGATTTCGAGAACTTGGTGATAACTGGCAAGATCGAGGGGAACTGACCAAGAGGAAGACCTAGAAGCAAGTACCTGGATGGCTTTGCCTTGTGGTATGGTGTCAGCGTCTCACACAAAGCATCCTTCATTCGTCATTTTACTCGCTGCAGTGAGTTTCTTCACATGCATTCAAAGATATCAAAGGTCGCATGTGGGTTCATACATTTATGTATGCATAATAGCAATATCAACAAGATGCTTGCCTTAAATCACAATTCACGCACATATGGCAGTTAATACTTCATATCACATATATGTACATCATTACTAATTAATACTCAGCCATAGCAGTCATGCAATCACAAAACCCCGCACTCAATATTCGCTATATTAGCTCGGCAAAAATAGCTCTCACTCCCGCAATCAATACACTCGCTCCTCGAACACATGCGTCCTTCCTCTAACGAGTCAAGTTCCAGTCTGACCCTTCTGGTGTTCGGCTCACTAACCACGTGGTGCTTGACCCCGTGTGTCTCGGGATAGTCGGACTGTCTCAGTTGTCTTGCCGTACTGCTGTCCGGTCGTGTTGTCTCAGGTCCTTCAGTGCAAGGTCGTCCCCACTACGTCACTGCGTCCTGTTTATACCTTGTGTCCTGTTTATAGCTGGGTCTTGTTGTCCTGTCTTATCCTGTCTATGACATCTCTATTGTCCTGTCTCTACCATCCCAGTTGCCCTGTATATGTCCTGTCTCTATTCCCCACCACGCTAACACATGGCAGAGACAGAAACACGGAGCTGATCCACGACTCTGGTGATCGGGTGAGATGGTAGAACATGACCGCCCATGCTTATCGGCATGGCACATGATGGATGATAGATGGATGGATATAACTAATGTTTATTAACTATTCAGTAGACACATTTCAATTACAGTAATATAAGTTAAATTACATAACAATGTAAAGACAGTTGTATGAATAAAATAGCACAAACCATTATTTAATGATTAAATAACTAAAAACCAAAACGTCATGCATACACATGTTAAGTAGTATAATGATGACATAAGTAATTACATAATAAAAACACAAGTGGTACATTTGATATAATCAATAGATACATACAACGGCATGCATAGAGTAGACATTGTATTACACATAATATGTTACATATAATAGGCACAATGATTAAAACATGTGAAAACATTAGGTTAAAACAGATGCATAAGCCCCAACTGTATTAACTACAAAGAGCATACATTATACAACTAGGACAGACAACTTTTTGTTTTAGAATATCCTTAACGGACATCGCTGTCAATACCAGCATTTTACCGCTGTCGTTGATTTCTTGGCAACTTTCGCTCAGTAGTTTGACATTGCTTTCTGAGCGGCCGGCTCACTTATCCCGTAAGTTACCAACGTGGCGAGAACCGCATCCAATTATTGCGCGCTGCGTTACCCTACGTGGAAAAAGGGGATTACTGAGAAAGTCGTTTAACCCCTAGCCAGGGAAACCGGCTACAGACAACCTTACACTTCAAAAATCATAAACATTTACATTAATAATATACATAAATAAACACATTACCAAATACATTGTTGTTGACAAAAGTGACGGTCTACTTAGAGAGAAAACGGCGAATTGTTAATGAAAACATTGCCTGTGTGTTATCTCCTTTGATATCTTATTATCTGCTTTTATTTATTCACCTTGCACTCATGTCTGTCACGACAATTAGTGTAATGCATGAAGTCAAATTTGAGGCTACAATATATGTTTTTATTTTATATATGAAGATATATACATGTGATTTCTAATGACAAATTTCCGCATGTCGCATTTTACAAAATACAGATTTCGCTCAAACTTAAACATTAACAGTGAAAACAGGATGTTGTAGATACAGTTTTCCATTTTTTTCTTGTTGGACTGTGGTCAATGGTTGTTCTATCTGGTCATGATATGTGTCTCTTCCTCACATCTCCACTGATGTTTTTTTCAACTTGTCTGCTCATTGCCCACGCTTCACAGCCATACAAAAGGACAGGTTCTATGAAAGACACATCACCTACAAGTTACTAAGATTGGCACTGGGCTACCAACAACAGGCAACTCAACACCCTTAAGACAAACATAACAACAAACTCTCATGTGTTATCAGTTCCATAAGAGAAAGCAGCCGGTATCCGTAGCCGCAGGCTTACGAACGCGGCTCGTGAGCTGCATACCAGGCGTTCGAACCGCACCGGTGACCGATTCGGCATCGGACAGTGTCCCGTGGTGTTATAACGTGTTGGTATGGGAGCCGGTCGTTCAGATTGCAATGGCAAACCACTGAACGTAAAACTTGCCCAGGAATCACGTTTAGCAAAAGAAATTGCTGGGGTTGTCCGTAAAAGGAAAAGCAAATTTAAAAAAAAAAAAGAGAGAAAAGACAAAAGAAACGGTAACACTGATAATAAGATATCAAAGGAGATAACACACAGGCAATGTTTTCATTAACAATTCGCCGTTTTCTCTCTAAGTAGACCGTCACTTTTTGGACTGTGGTCAATGGTTGTTCTATCTGGTCATGATATGTGTCTCTTCCTCACATCTCCACTGATGTTTTTTTCAACTTGTCTGCTCATTGCCCACGCTTCACAGCCATACAAAAGGACAGGTTCTATGAAAGACACATCACCTTTGTCTTGCCACTTAATACCAATAATTCTTCGCAGGCACCGCATATGAAAGCTTTTAAAACGTTTCTCTTGGTGTGAGTAAGTTGTCCAGGTTTCACTGCCATAAAGAAGAGTACTAAGGACACAGGCTTGATAGACAAGGACTTTTGTTTTGGCAGTAAGCTTCCTGTTCTCCCAGACTCTTTTTCTTAACCTGTTCATTGTTGTTGCACCTTGTGACATAATCTGTGTCTTCGTTTTGCTAATTGTTAAACCAAATTCAGAACAAGCATTGGAGAATTCAGGTAGTAGACATTGCAATTCTTCCTCAGAGTGGGTCGTAACTGCAGCATCATCTGCAAAAAGCAACTCCTTGATCAGTACCCTCCTAATTTTGGTCTTGGCCTTCAATCTCTGAGCATTGTAGAGGCCGCCATCTGAGCATGAGTGAATGAATATGCCACCATCCTGATCACGAAAGGCATATTTCAGTAGAAGTGAAAAGTATATTCCAAAGAGGGTGGGAGCTAGTACACAACCTTGCTTAACTCCACTCTTTCTTTCAAACTCTTCAGAGGTTGCACCATCAAACTTGATTATACCCTTCTTGCCAGTGTGGAATGATTCCACAATGGACAGAAGAGTTGGTGGGCAGCCAATCTTCTTTAGTGCCTTGAACAGACCCTCACGACTGACCAAATCAAATGCCTTTGTGAGGTCGATGAAGGCAATAAACAGTGGTTGATTCTGTTCACGGCATTTTTCTTGCATTTGTCGCAATGAGAATATCATATCAATGGTAGACCGGTTCTGTCGAAAGCCACACTGTGATTCGGGGTAGACTTGATCTCCTAGGACTTGAAGTCTGCGCAGAACAATTCTGGCAAATACTTTTCCAACAATACACAGAAGTGAGATACCCCTATAATCGTTGCAGTCGCTCTGATCGCCCTTGGTCTTGTACAGTCTTATGATGCTTGAATCTTTGAAATCCTGTGGGACTTGTCCTTCTCGCCAGCATAGCTCTATTAGCTGGTGGATCTGTAGAGTGAGTGTGTCTTGCCCACTCGTGATAACCTCTATTGGAATCCCATCCTTAACTGGAGCCTTGCCAGATGCAAGTTCATTTATAGCACACTTAACTTCTGTTATGATGGGAAGTGTGTCCAGGTGGTCAAAAGTAGGTAGAGCCTCTATGGCGTTGAGGGCATCATCCGCTAGTTTGGTCTCACTTGAGTAAAGCTCCAAATAGTGCTCTACCAATCTGTCCATCTGCTGTTTCTTATCAGTTATGATTTCTCCAGTTAAGGTTTTCAATTGTGCACTTCTTTTGATCACTAGACCACAGGCTTTCTTTATTCCTTCATACATGCTTCTGATGTTACCCTTATCACTTGCGATTTGAATGGACTCACATAACTTGATCCAATAATCATTTGCACACTGCCTGGCAGCCTTTTGCACATCCTTCCTAGCTTGCTTTAGCTCACTCAGAGTGTTACGCGTTGGTCTTTCCTTCTTAAAAGAGCTATCTTCTTCTTATCAATCAAGGGCTGCAGAGTCTGGCTGTTTGCCGCAAATCAGTCCTGCCTCTTATGATCCACAGTGCCGTAAACCCATAGGGGTAAGATTTATCAAGAGTTTGCTTAAGTTGACCCCACTTTTCATTTACTGTACAATTTTCTGGTGTATCAGTGAAAGCGTCTTCAAACTGAAAGCACTTTTCAGGATTGTGAGTGTTATTAATATTAATCCTGGGGCTAGATTTGTGTTGAAACTGAAAGCACTTTTCAGGATCGTGAGTGTTAATAATATTAATCTCGGGGCTAGATCTGTGATTAGCTGTGTAGATTATCTTTGGTCTCAGTCCAACCCTTGCAACAACCAAAGAGTGATCCGTAGCACAGCCAGCACTGTGGTAACTTCGAGTCAACGATATATGGTTCAGATGTTGTCTCCGTGTGATAATGAAGTACAGCTGGTGCCAATGGCCGGATCTTGGATGTTTCCATGTGACCTTATGCAGCTCTTTTGTTTTAAAAAAGAAGTTTGTAATACATAGGTAATTTCTGGTGCAATGCTCCAGCAGCCTTTGCCCATTTTGATTCATGCGACCGATGTTGTATTTTCCAAGGCACACAGGCCATGCATTCGAGTCCTTGGCCACATGGGCATTGAAATCACCGAGCATATAAATGTAGTCAGATTTTGGAACTGCCTTGATCACGGAGTCTAACTCCTCATAGAATGAATCCATCACATTATCAGAGGAATCGAGTGTCGGTGCATATGCAGTAATAATGGTGGCAAAACCACAAGAGGTTGCCAGGCGCAGGGACAAATAGTCTTTCATTTCCTTCTGCTGGAATTTCAATCATTCCCGGTAAATTCTTCACTGCAAAGCCCACACCGTGTTGCTTTTTTATGCCTGCCATCTACCCTTCCAAAAAAGGTGTAATTGTTTTCCCTGAGTGACCCTTCCTCAGCGAGGCGAGTCTCCTGCAGGCCACCAATATCAATGTTAAGACGATTGAGTTCGGCATCAATCACAGCCGTTTTTCTTACATCGTTTATATTGGTCAAGTCAGTGGAAAATCCTGGACACATGGTTCTCACGTTCCAGATTCCAAGCCGTAGCTTGAGGTTTCTGTTTTTCTTTTTATTAGTACCTGGTGCATTGGTTTTACAGCCTGCGATTTAGATTTTGTCCTAGCCCCAAGCACCCATTAAAGCAGGCAGTCTGTGGCGGATCAGCATCATTGTTTTCCCTGAGTGACCCTTCCTCAGCGAGGCGAGTCTCCTGCAGGCTAGCAATATTAATGTTAAGACGATTGAGTTGGTCATCAATCACAGCCGTTTTTCTCAGATCGTTAATATTGGTCAAGTCAGTGGAAAATCCTGGACACATGGTTCTCACGTTCCCGGTTGCAAGCCGTAGCTTGAGGTTTCTATTTTTCTTTTTATTAGTACCTGGTGCATTGGTTTCACAGCCTGAGGTTTAGATTTTGTCCTAGCCCCAAGCACCCATTGAAGCAGGCAGACTGTGGCGGATCAGCACCCAATTGGCCGGGGGCTGCCCAGCTTGAGGCGGGTGGTAGCTGATCAGTGACACCTGTAGGTGTCTCCCACCGTCAGAGGCAACGCGTGGCGCCCCATGTCTACGCCAACTGACAGGCACTTATAACCCGTAACAGTTGCCTCTCGCTTTGATTCCGAGACTGGTTAAGACCAGGGATGGAGTTATTGCCTCTCCATAGCACAAAGCCTGGGCTAAAATATAGAGATCATGTGTTGCCCATGCAGCATGATCCCTCTCTCGGCCTGCCTAGTTCACTCCAGAGGAAAGGTAACACCTCTATAACTGGAACTAGACAAGCTGCAGAAGCTGCCGGATCAGCAAAGCGATGCTCTAACTATCCGCCTGTCGGAGCTTCAACCCTAGACCAGCCGCCAACCAAGGCTTAGGGCCTGGCCTGCCCTGCCATGACATTTGTCTTTAGGTTGCATTTCCTCGCACCAGGGTAAGGCTTGTACCTTCCCAATTGCGCTCTTCCGCCCGAAGCCGTTGGCACAATGGAGGTGTCGAGTTTGGTAAGCCCGCCCTACGTTCGGCGCTAACAGAAAGCAGGTAGTACCGTCTACTGTTATACGGTAGCTCAGTCATATCTGACTAAGACCTGACACACCATGTTAGATACGCTGACTACCATAATAACACAACAATTTAATTCTACTTGTTCGCTGTATATTACCCACATCTACTATAGAGTGCAGACAGGGCTCATTGTCTACAACCAATACTATATCATCACCTAAGATTATTGATCCTACGCCTCGCAGCGACAACTCGCTGTTCAACGGACATTTTCTAACTACACTTTCTTCATGGTTCTCTTCGAATATGTATACCATAGTGGTTTGTTGATCTACATTTGTGTTAGTGATTTATCATGAAGCTAATTTAATTCATGAAAACTCTTAACAAGTTTTAGTATACTTCTATGTGTTTCAGTTAAATCACATATTATTTGGAAACCACCGCTTGTTTGTCTCAATTCGTTATAAATATAATGACGGAAACTGACACAGAGTAAATTTACTTCTGTGCTTTCGCCATTCTCTGTAACATTTGTTTCTAAAGTCAATATCACACTACAACGTAACATCTTCTACCAACTGGAAAAGATGAAGGTGGACAAACAGGATTAACAAGTCTAAGTCACCGGTTCTGAAACATATATCTGCCAAACAGGCCAGCTGTCAGTGATGCCAAACGACTTTTTTACATTCAACTTTTCGTCCTTGTTCAGTTGTGTGTGTGTGTGTGTGTGTGTGTGTATGCGTGCATCCGTGCGTGCGTGGGCGTGCGTACGTGCGGGTGGGTGGGTGTGGGTGAGTGTGTGGGTGTGGGTGAGTGAGTGTGTGTGTGTGTGTTTGTTTGTGTGTGTGTGTTTGTTTGTGTGGGTGAGTGAGTGTGTGTGTGTGTGTGTGACTTTCACATTTCACATCATCAAAAACCACTAACCAATCCTTCAATATAGTTGATGATGTGAAGGTGATGTGTCTTTCATAGAACCTGTCATTTTGTATGGCTGTGAAGCGTGGGCACTGAGCAGACAAATTGGGGAGATATGAGGAAGAGACACATATCATGACCAGATAGAACAACCAATGACCACAGTCCATCAAGAAACAAATGAAAACCCGTATCTACAACATACCTTTTTCACTGTTAATTTTTCAGTTTGAGCGAAACCTGTATTTTGTAAAATGCGACATGCGGAAATATGTCATTAGAAATCACATGTATATATCTTCATATATACTATGAAAACATATATTGTAGCCTCAAATTTGACTTCAGGCATTACACTAATTGTCGTGGCAGACATGAACGCAAGCGGTGAACTAAATAAAAGCAGATAACAAGATATCCAAAAAGAAAACACACAGGCTATGTTTTAATTGAAAATTCGCCGTTTTCTCTAAGTAGACCGTCACTTTTGTCACCACCATTGTAGTTGGTAATGTGTTTATTTATGTATATTATTAATGTAAATGTTTATGATTTTTGTAGTGTAAGGTTGTCTATTCTAATTGTATAATGTATTTTCTTAGTAGTTAATACAGTTGGAGCTTATGCATATGTTTTAACCTAATGTTTTCATACGAGGGTAAGTTAATAAGTAAGTCACAAATGGCTGAAGAAAAATAACTAAATATGATAACAACTTGAAACTAGTTAATTTTTATACCTACTTTGTCCCTTTATTTCTCAACATAATTTCCACCAACATTGATGAATTTATGCCATTGGTTTATCAGTCCTCCCAAACCGGCCTCATAGAACTGCGTGCTATGTTTTCATTTACCTGCCATCCCACAGAACTGTGTGACTTACTTATTGACTCGCCCTCATAATTTTTTCTACCCACCTATACATCGCTTTACGAGATAAACATTTGCCAGCATAAACACTGAAAACTACTATGGCAGGAGACATTTCGAGAATGACGACTAAGTAGAAAGTGAACTGAAAACGTGGTTTAGAAAACAGAGCATGCGATTCTATGCAGCTAGTTTGGGAGGACTGATAAAAAGATTGTTTAAGCGCGTCAATGTTGGTGGAAATTATGTTGAGAAATAAAGGGACAATGTATATATAAAAATAAACTGGTTTCAAGTTGTTATCATATTTTTTTAATTTTCTACAGCCATTTGTGACTTACTTATTAACTTACCCTCGTATGTTTTAATCATTGTACTTATTGTATGTAACATATTATGTGTAATACTTCTTCTTCTTCTTCTTCTTCTTCTTCTTCTTCTTCTTCTTCTTCTTCTTCTTCTTCTTCTTCTTCTTCTTCTTCTTCTTCTTCTTCTTCTTCTTCTTCTTCTTTGCGTTCATCCAGAGGTTTTTTTTTCTTTTCGGACGTGATTGCGTTGTGCCTGTTTACATCAGAGCTGCGTTCTTGCGCCGTTAGGCAGACACATCCGACTTCTGCGGGAATTTGTTGACCGGGTTAACCTTACCGGTGGTTTCTTAGGACGTTTGACTCTCACTGTTGTGGTGTTATCCCCCATCCCAGCTGGCCCATTTAAAACAGCCAAAGACATCCTGGTCAGCCCTCAAGGGAAGGCAGGGGCAGACCATGGGCATTCCCCGCCATCCAAGAAGGCTTCCTTAATTGCAGAGCAGACACACAGCTCTCTGGTACTGGGCTCACCCAAAAAAATCGTCACGTCCTGCACATGGCTGCTTAGCCTCACTTCCGTATATTAGTCCTTCAGTTCACCATAAGCTGTTCTTCCGGAAACCAGAAGAATGCAGTCTGCAGATGACATCCACACAGTGAGCTTTCGATTCTGACTTTCCACGTAATAGATTTGCTATCCAAGAATTATTCCATTTTGTGTCACTAGAACACTTTTTCCACCTTTTACGAAGCCCAAACAGTGAGCTTTGGATTTGGACTTTCCACGTAATGAATTTGCTGTCCAAGCAATATTCCATTTCATGCCTCTGGGACGCTTTTGTAACCTACATTCATCGGTATTTCCTATCTTTAGTTTATTGAACAAGTTGTATTTCAGCCTGTTATGTCCTGTGCCGAGTCTGAAGATTGCTACTTGTTCTCTTTTGTCGAGTTTGTAATATACATCATCCTTCTGATGGCCTGGATGGTCTGATTCTCATTTGGTTCTATAAGTGTTTTTTATCAATTTTTTGCCTCATTATAGGTTATGCCTACGTCATGCTGTGGTAGTCGTCCGCTGTGATGTCGGTTCCTAAATCAATCAATCAATCAATCAATCTCTTTTGCTAATCTGTCAGCCTCTTCATTTCCAGGTATACTGCAATGTGATGGGATCCACTGTATTACAGCTTTTTTTGGATTTCTGGCATATACCATGGAGTTCTGCTCTTAGGTCTGCTAGCGATGTGCTGTTTTTGCTATTCAGTATTGAGACAGCTGACTTTGCATCTGTGAAGATAGCTATTTGCTTCTCTTTATTTTCCTCCATTAAGAGCATTTCTGCTGCAGTTTTCAAAGCCTCTACTTCCGCTTCGAAGTTACTTGAAATTTTTCCAATTGCCACTGACTGTGTTTTTTCCCCACTTCATTTTTTAAATTTGGAGAATTGCTCCTCCTCCATTTTCTGTTGAATTTTTGGCCGATCCATCTGTATATGCATGGGTCGAATTGCTACTTGGGTAATGTTCTTTTATGTAATTTAAGCTTATTTTTCTTCTTTCGGTTTCATTCTGAGTGTTCTTTTTCTCAATACCAGGGATGTTTTCTATCATCTCAGGCAGTTGCTTCTGTCTCCAAGCTGGGAATTCGTGTGCATTGTAAATGGGTTTGACTGTTGATATGTTAAGTATAGGCTCTGCCGTAATCTTTCGTATTGCCGTTTCTACAAAGTTGCTACGCTTCAGTCTTCTTTTTCCAAAACCTTGAAACCTGTTTGCATAGGGTGGTCTGTCAATCTTCTAAATTTTTCTGCTTGTTGCTGGGTGTGGGATGTGGATTTTTATTTTAGAGAATATTTTGTTAAGTTGTCTAGGGGATTTGTTGATTCTCTGGTCACTGTTAGAATGCAAGGTGATCATGGAATTCTACCATAAACACAAGAAGGAAAATACTTCACTCCTGTTCATAACTGTATTTATGTGTAATTCTCCATTCCCACTTATCACCCTCTAAAGTTTATCTAGTGCTAGAAGACATTGATTGTTCACAACATATAAACAACCACTGTTGAACACCACATTTAATTGATGTACACATCAACAATTTTTGGACAAACAGTTCAGGCATTAAATCAAGATCTGTAGTAACATACATGAAAGTGTAATGGCCACATTGAATTTCATGAACAGGCATGGGAATGATTTGCATTATCAAAACATATTTACCCCATTGTCCCAAGAAAAAAACAATGTTATTACAAACATCACAACAACCACAAATTGGGTCTACTATCCTTGACCCACCTTACATAATTAAGGCAAACAATGATCTAAGTACATAGAACCCAACATATAAAACAGTTGTTTCTGACACCCTTTACAATTCTCATATTTAAAAATAATGAGTTGGTGTCAAAATACTCACTATACCATAACCACTATTTGGTTATACCTCATTACCAAAAAAAACACTACTGACCTTATAAATCCATGGCATAGAAAAAACACATATAAAAGCAGTTGGTACTCTTAATTAAACTAATTAATAGAGTCCTTTATCTCCTGGTGTGCGGTTAAGTGTTCATCTCCTATGTATATTAGATCCTATTCCCATTATCTGGCTACCGAATTAAATGCACTCAGTTGTGTTCCTAATATTTATCCACTGGTAATTGGCTGGTGAATATTTTTTATAATTCATACTCCAGGAATTGAAATATCACACACCACATCCGCTGGGTTAGAATCACAAATATTCTGTTGCCAGGGGCTCGGTGCCTTTGTGAAATTTGGGGCCTCAGGTTGGTCATACTTCAGGAGTTCCACTTAAGCTCTGCAGAAGGTAATTCCTTTTATCATCAGGTCTGATGAAAAGTCGACGTCCGTTCAGCTTTTCGGCTTTAACTATCCGAATCCCAAATTGGGCTCACACAGAGGTTTCGCCCACCCAGTCTCGAGTCTATAACCCATGACATTTAGGCTGACATTGAACCAGCAAGAGGTAGTCGTTACTATCTAGTCCAGTGTAGGAACTTATATGGCTGAGAAGCATCTCATGGAAGTATCTGTGACTAGGTCCAGAATTAATCTATACCCACATGTATCCAAATTTGAATAATTCCAGCACAGAACCAGGGTTGCAAACAATAAGAGGTTTCTTTTTGGTCGCAGGCGTAGAGGCATGTACCTTGCTGGCTGCTTTCATATGGTCTTATGGATGATAATTAGGTCTCAGATCTCAATTGGATCTTGCTTCTTCCAGGGTGTTTCAGATTTTGGAACCTTGAGGTAATCTGGTGTAGTTATGTTTCAGAGGATCTTAAGTTGGTACCTTGGTTGTACTGGCTTATGTTGTTTCAGTGTCTCTTCCCATTTGGTGTTTTAGTGTCTTGAACCTTATGTTGACTTTTGCGGCTGTGTGACTTTTCTTTCGAAGGAGGATACTTGGGTGTATCCTTTGAACTTGGGAGTCCAACAGACAAATGGAGGGTTCTTACTGCTGTTAGTTTTATTACACGTAGTATAACTCCCATAGTTTAGTTGACCTCGACGATTGATGGTTCATCAGGCGGTACCTCCCAGAAGTAAAACAGGTTATCCTTTTTGTATCTGTGTACTAGGTATATCATGTCGACATTCTGATAAGGAAGTCCATCCTGGGTATTCTGACAGGAGTCAGAATATCAAACGCTGAGTGTCGATCATCTTCGAATGTGTCTTTCGCTGGCTATGGCAGCTAATGAGTGCAGCAGTCAACATTGAAGTTTTTCTAGATCCAGACCATGTTTAGGACAGGTTGTCATTTATCATTTTACTGGCTGTTGACCCAGTTTCCAGTTGTTAGAGATGCAATGCAGTCCTCACCAAATCCACCACTCGCTATAGAAAGGGATGACAAAGAATACAACACAGGCATTAACTACTGTGATGTGTTAACATTTCACAACACAATTACAAACAAAAAAGGGGAAGGTGAAAGGATTGGGTTTTTCACATTCCGCTGTCCCTCGTTGCTTGTTGTAGAGCCATTCTGACTCTAAATGTGAGTGAGGTATCTTTTCACTCTATGTTTTGTTCCGAGATTGTGAATGGGAACTATTTAATGAGCGAAGCCATTCTGTCCATCCAAACATGTTGATATTGCCTCTCTCGTACTTTAAGAGAATAGCCCATTCATAGTCTCAGTTGTTTCTAATGTCCCGTATTCCTTCCATCGCTATAATCAGCATTAGGCCAAGGCTATTCAACATTGTCTTCTTATGTACTGACATACACAGGTTTCATACACCATCTCATGTTTCCAAAGGAGTCACAATACAATGTGTATTTCCCACAATAAAGAGTAACAATCAGGCCAGAATATACTTCTCATAACAGAGAAACCCAACCATGTACATTTCTCTGATATTAAGTACATGATAATCATCATAAAATTTAATGCAGGAGCCAATGGTTTTGAATTTTCTTATTTGTTAATCCACAAACTAGATTATTCTTTTTCCCCCACTGCTTGTGCAGCATGGGGTTAGTGAACGCCGTGATATCTTTTACCAGTTTCTGCTATTTTTAAGAGAATTTCTTATCTATCAGAAATGATTTATGCAGTCTGATAAGTGTTTGGACCATATAATATTCCAGGTCCAATTGCTGCTAGTATTCGAAGAGTTATTTATCAGAAATAACATATGCCGCATGGTCTCATCTTCTGAATATTGCAAGCATTTTAGGAACATCAATCTTCGCTTCTGCCCCTACCACAGTGAGGTGATGCGGATTGCAGGCATTTCCTACCAGAACATTCCAATGTATATCATGCGTTTTCTTTCTTTGTTCTTCAATTTATATTCTCGAACATGGCATTTTCCTAATGGCAGTTTCCCAGCATCTTTATGAAATGATTACATGTCCCTCACTCATATTGAGTGATTACTAATATGTTAACAAGAAGTTTGTACTAAGATTTAGCACGATAGTTTCAAGTTACGATTAGGGATTAGGAAAACCATTTCTCCAACATAAATGTACACTTATAAGATGTGTGCTCAGTAGTCTGTTTCCACATGGGGAAATTGTTTCTATGAAAATATTCTTTAGAGTTCAATACTCTATAGTACATAGATTATTTGCAGATTTCTAAGCATAGATAGTGAGGTATAGTTCAAAATGCATAGATGTTATTTAAACATAGGAATATGAAATTGGCAGAAACGAGTTCTCTACAGTGAAGTATGAATCAGGAGTCTGCTCTCCCATTGAGAAAAGTTCCTAGAATGTGTTTTTGACATGAGTTCGATACTCTTCAGTACACATAATATTTATAGGTTATAAGCACTGCTAGTTAGATATAAGTTCACAATGCCTATAAGAGATTTAACATAGGGATTTGAAATTGTAAAAGTATAGGTAAAATTACATCGTGGTACCGCATGGCGCTCAGTGGTAAAAATCAATCAGACTCTATTTTACAAGAATTGTTGATTTATCATTCTAACAAATTCTTAATTAAACACAATGGTATATGTATCTTATCAAAATACATAAATACGTATTAATAATGTAGATATTAACATACCAATTGCTGCAGAGAATGATGGTTTATAGGGCAAAATTGCCCTCCCCAAAGGGAAAGGCCGACATCTTTCTTTTGTGCTCTCTTCAACAGAAATGGCCACTCTAGTGCCTTTGTTTTAAAAGATAGACGACGATTGACCAGGTATTTGAACCACACTAAGGCCAAAATTTTAACTAATGCCAATTAGATTTGGCTGTTCCACGGTCAGTCTATCGCTGTTTTATTCCCCCAAATTAAAGTATTTAAACAGTAATTATTAGGGATTGGTATTTTTAAGGCGTCAATGCTAGGAAAGGGTAAGGACGTTTTATTATACTACACTGGGCTCTGCTATCTTTTCTAGTTCATTAATAGGCGTTGTCTTCAGGCTTCCAGTTATGATTAGCACTCCTCGATTTAGGACTCTACTTATTTTGTTAAAGTTTGATTTAGCTGCTGTTGCCCAAGCTACAATGTCATATTCCAGTACTGGCCTCATTCTTCCAGTATATAACTTCTTGGGAACTTTCTCATCTACTCCCCACGTTGTAACAGCAAGCTTTTTCATGATTGTCATTCTCTACCTTGCTCTTGTTCGATTTTTCTCAACCTGTGTCTTCCATGTCAGACGATTAAAGGTGACTTCTAGGTAGTTTGGAATTTATTCATGGCGCAATATTTTTCCATTCAATACCAGCTTAGGTTGCTGAGTTAATTTAAGATGGAGAACACTGCGCATGTTGTTGTCTCCACACTTATCTTCACTAGCCATGATTTTTGCCATGATTTTGCCATTTTGCAAGAATCGCCATTGCGAAAGTAGCCTTTAGCAAGATGAAAAACATTCTGACCAATAAAATGATGTCAATTGAAACGAGAAAAAGAGTGTTGAGGGGATACATAGAGCCTGTTCTTTTGTATGGATGTGAAACTTGGACAATGTGCAGTCAAGCAGAAAAACATCTGATGGCTGCAGAAATGTGGTTTCTGAGGAAAATGCGAAGAATACCATGGACAGATAGAAAAACCAATGACCAAGTACTACAAGAGACAAATGAAAATCGTAGATTGATTAGAGAAATTAGACGTAGACAGTCAAATTTTTTTGGACATGTTATGAGAAGAAATGGACTGGAGAACTTAGTGACAGCTTGCAAGATCGAAGGGAACAGACCAAGAGGAAGACCGAGAGGAAAATACCTGGATGGCTTGGCCACATGGCATGGACGAGACAGGAACACTGAGCTGATCCACGACTCTGGTGATCGAGTGAAATGGCGAATCATGACCGCCCACGCTTTCCGGCATGGCACATGATTGATTGATTGATACTTCTGTTAGCTGTACTAATATATTCTTCAGATGTCCATATGGCTAGGTCATCTGCAAAGTAGGATGTGTTTATTCTGGCTGGAAAATGTTCCATGATGTCATTTATATATGCTAGGAATAATGTTGGTGCAAGAACGCCTCCTTGGGGGATACCTTGCTCCAACAGCATCTTTTTGCTGATTTGTCATTGTACTTTTGTCCTCGTAGTTCTGTTCTCGAGGTAGTGGCTGATCCATTTGTACATTTTCCCACAAAAATGCATTTTTTGCAGTTCTACTTTTAGTCCTTCCTTCCATACTTTATCAAATGCTTTTTCTAAATCTATCCAGACCGTTAGTGTGTGCTTTTATCTCTTGGAAGGCATCCTCTATTTCCTGAGCTTTACAGGTTATTTGATCTTCAGTGAATCTGTACTTTCTGAATTCTGCTTGGTGTGGTGTTATGAGTTCGTTTTCTTCCAGATGCCATGTTAGGCTACCATTGATAATGCGTTCCATTAATTTTCCTACATAGCTAAGTAGACTGATAGGTCGATAACCATCTGGTTCTTCCAGGTCTTTTCCTTTCTTTAGGACTGGTATTAGTATAGCTTCCTTCCATGCCTGTGGGACTATTCCTCTCTTCCAGCCGTAATTTAGGACTGCTGGTAGTTTCATTTTTTGCTTCAGTGCCTAGTCCTAATAGCATTTCATTTGTGATTCCGTCATTTCCTGGTGATTCTTCTTTTTTAGTATATTCATTGTCTGTTCCATTTCTTCCATTGTTAGATTTGCCATCATTTGCCAGCATTTCCTGGTTTAATTGTTATTTGTTTATTTCTAGGTCCTTCATTGTTTCACTAGTTTCCATAGTTTGTTTCCATCCCTGTCAAAGTTCCGGTTTTCTGTTTTTTTCCCTAAAACAATCTCTTGTTGTTTGATTTACTGTTCATTTATATTTTGCTGAGATGGCTTTGAGAGAGATGTTCGCTTCAGTTGTTTGTTCTCTCTCTCTGTCTGCTGTCTTCCTTGCATCTTCAACTGTGTCCTCCAAAATTTGTAGTTCTTCAGTCCAGTATGGTTTATAATTTTTCCTCGCTCCTCTTGGAATAGGCCGTCTCCCTGGTCGAGGAGTTAGCAGCTTTTTCAGTAACCCCGAATACTCTCGTGATTGACGTGAGCGCACTAGAATTGGAAGCGGTTCGATTCGCGCCAATGACTTATGAGAGTATGGAGCCGGTCGCTCAGAAAGCAATGGCAAACTACTGAGCGTAATCTTGCCAAGAAATCAACAATCAGCTGAAAGATGCTGATGTTGACAGCGATGTCCTGTAAAGGATATGCAAAACAAACTTGGAATAAACTCACTGGCCGCCTGTATTATTGCTCTGGTTAGATTTTCCACCATTTGTTTCATGTTGCCATATCGTGTATGTATGTTTTCACAATATTCGTCTGTTAGTATGGCAAATCTGTCCCAATCTGCTCGTTTGTAATTCCAGCTCCTGTGGAACATACTCCATATTCATTACAAGCTTTATTGGTCTGTTGTCACTACCTGCTAATTGGTCATGCACACGATCGATTTTGTGGAGGATGTCTCCTGTGCAGAAAGCTAAGTCTGGATTAGAAGTGGTAAACCATCTTCTGGAGAAGCTCGGTGTATCATCCGATTTGTGGAGTGGATGGAGATTTGAGTCTATTTCCCAGTCCTCCACTTCATCTCCTCTTTTGTCAGTTTCTGGGTATCCCCATCTTTCTAAACGACTATTAACGTCTTATGTGTTATATAATGTCTACTGTATTCATGCCGTTGTATGTATCTTTTGACTATAGCAAATATACCACTTGTGTTTTCATAATATAACTACTTATGTCATCCTTATACTACTTAATATGTGAAACTACTCATGTTGTGTGCAATCTTTGTATGTAACTACTGTACTAACGTACGCATGACGTTTTGTTTTTTTAGTTATTTGATAATGAAATAATGGTTTGTGCTATTTTATCCATACCACTGTCTTTACTTTGTTATGTAATTTAACCTGCATTACTGTAATTGAAATGTGTCTACTGAATAGTTAATAAACATTAGTTATATATGGCGTCTATACGTGTTGTTTCTTTTTTTTTATGCATTGTGTAAATATATATCTGTCTTGTGAGATGTTGGTTTACTTCTAAAACACCAATACATTAGAGTAGAGATATGGAGCTTGGAATGGGGAAAAAATAGCAATGAGACCACAAGAGAGAAAGAAGAGAATCATTGAATAAAGAAAAACAGCACAATCTGATGGAAGGTGCCTTTAAGAGGATAGAACAAGATTCGCAATGTTGAAGATAGTCTTTTGCACTCTGGAAAACAAACTGACTAATATAAAGATGTCAATTGCATCTAGAAAAAAAGTGTTTAAGTAATACGTAGAACCTGTACTTTTGTATGAACATGAATCGAGGACAATGAACAGGCTAGGCGTTAAACTTATCACACACTATACTAAATGAGACACCGAGTTTTCAGGTCGCCTGACGTGGGCGGTTGTCATTTCAACGATACCTAGGTTGCTATAATTAACGTTATTTTTCCCCTACAGAATGAGCTAGCAACACCTCTTTGACATGCGAATACCGACAGTGTGACGAAGGGATTACATACGCAATACCGGTTGGTGTTCGAATCTGTCACAATCGCATATCGGTTTCAGTGATCAGTCGCTATCAACAGCTGTTTCCCACAGACAAAAATCATCTACACACCAGTAGTTTACTGATTCACAAAGCGTGACGTCTGTGGATCAATTATACATGGGGACCGAAGCTTACGGTGCTGCACAAGTCTCGCCAGCAAATCCTTATGAAGTGCTAGAAGATCTGTAAACCAAGTAGATGTGATTCTTTCCATGGAGACTTTAGAGTCATCACCAAAATTCCAGAGTTTTCATAGAACGCCCACCTTCTACTTCTTTGGTCGGTCAGTTGGGGCCAGATGTTTGCCATCCTGCGTGAAACAAGTAGTTAAAGCCACCACACATTCACGACGAGCTGCTAGACTCCCCACGAGATCCTGGGTCTCCTCAATTACATGTTATGTGTCGAAATTTAGTCACAACAATACCACATCTGTGAGAGGTTTCCCCTTTAAATAATCACCAGAATCTCTCAAGCCGACGCTAGGTGCATATCCACAACATGCCTCCCCCAGGAACCCCTAAGCCAGACCCTGATTAGAGCATTTACTCGAATTCAAGTCTGCATGTCTGGTATGCGCTGATGATGGATGTAACGAAGAAGAGGTAGGAGAAGGTCAAGAAAACTACACATACTGTAACAGTCTAATGTTGTCTAACTGACTGTAATAAGGTTCTACCTAAGAAACACTACCGACCTGTTTTGTTGTGTAAAACTGGAGATGTTGAGAACTCGTATATCAATGCAGTACTCATTCCGAGCTGTAAGAAACATGACCACCAAATTCTAACCCAGTGGCCTCTACCGATAACAGTCATTGATTTCTGGAGGCTTGTGACCCTGTACATGGTGTCTTTGTTAGTGGCATTCGAGCAGGATTTGAGCACTGAAGACGTGACAATTGGTCCCCATTTACCTGAAGGGGAGGCAGATACAAAAAAAGATGCTCATTGTTCAACATCAAGACTTCATGGCTAGATTTGTGTGGTGCCTGGGAGGTTCAGAAAGTTATAGTCATCGTCAATGAAAAAAACACGCCGAAGTCAATAAACGTTTCGTTCAAGGTAAATACAGTTTTTCACACCTGTCATGGATAACCAAAGACCTTGATCCTGAAACTCTGCTAACCTTGCTGGAAAAATTCGGGCAATGAAACCAGCTGGGGAAGAAAGAATGTTGTTTATATGCAGAAACGGCGCTGAGTGGAGCGGACTGGTGTGCACATTGTCACTCTTGCTGGACCTTACGGACAATGACCAACAAAGTTATGTGCCTCTTGTAGTCGGAACAGTCAAGACTATTAGACCTCACATAATTTCATCTCTGGATTAGTACAGACTTTTGCACCAAGTACTGATGTCTGGATCTTTTCTCCGGGGCATGCTGGTGTGCTGGGGAATGAACAGGCATACAGATTTGCTGGCTCTGCAAAACTTGGTGGAGTATTGATGCATGATAAGGCAGACGTGGTTGCGGCCTTTTGGGAGCACGTGTACACCTCAGAGAAGCAAATGGATCACCATGGTCTGGCAAGAATGCGACAGCGAGGAGTGACGAGGGGATCTGACCGATGTCGACGCTTAGAGGAAAGGCGAGACTCACATATAATCAGAATGCTACTGGTACTATTGGGGTTGGAACTCTTCGCTGGCTTCTGTGCATGGGGACGGAGCGCTAATGGGAATGCCCCGAATGGTGTGATGTCGGTTCCTAAATCAATCAATCAATCAATCTGTCACATCCACGAAGAACGTTATCAAGCCATCTCAGCGAGCGATTGTTGGAGGGAAAAGTGTATTTTTAACGAAACAATTTTTCAATTTTAGTACTCACCATTACAAAATCACCTTCATGTGTCGACTACAAAGCAATTTTGGTGTGTATTTGTACGAAATATAACTTGGTCGTTTACCATCAGCTTTAGTTTTGAGTGTAATTAACAATTTCTATGTCGGCATCTAACGTTCTAATCACACCATATTGTCTGCTTATTGGTGTGAAATATTCATCTGTAGAATCCATTTTGTATTTTAGACACACGGCGCGTAACAGGTGCAATGTTGGTTACTGAAAGTCATTAGGCGATGCGATGGATGTCGTTCTGATAAGCGTATGTTTGAATCCGTTTACATTGACCTGGCGTGGTACAAAATCCTTCGGTTGTATGCCCTTAGTGGGGACTGATCCCCTTTACAACGAACAACAACCCCCGGTCAGGATTCGAACCGCTCACCTCCACCGCGCCTAGAATTTCAACTAGACACAATCCTTAACCTGGTACCCCTTTGCTAAACATAACGGACAGTTGATTAATATCACCAGATGTCGCCAGCACAGCTAATTTACAAAAGAAATATTTCCACCACACACCCTTGATGAAATCCGCTGACTTATCGGTCGCATCATTGTTAATTTATCAGACCCCCAAAAGCGGGCATCGAATCACGCCGCTGGTCGATAATATATTGTAACCACATGTAAGGTATACGAGAAGAACACTGTTCACTATATATAACACCTAACAAGTCACTTTGGAATAGTGTACTAAACTACCATCCAGAGTATACATTAATAGCCAAGGAAATACATCAGATAAAATGTAAAATATAGGAGTACTCTCTGTAACCCTCTCTCTTAAACAGTCTGCCATGCGCCGTAAGAACTTTGACGGTCGAATCAACGTGAATATTCAATAACGACACATCCCTGGTACGAATCTGTGTGGTGACACCACCAGCAAATTTGTAGAGCTGAGAACAACGGCGAATAGATGGCCAAACCTTCCCTCATTATAACCATCACGGGACATAGTTCTGACCCGGTTCGTGTTATTACCACAATAGTGCACTGTCAACATCACTATCACACCTGTCTTGCTATCTATATGTGTGTATGATTCACTTCTTTAACAGCTTCTAAGGTTATGTACACGAAATATACCACTGGATGTTTAAAAGTGAAGAACACTACAATATTGATTGGACAGGGTGATATAGTCAACAGATTAACATAATATCTGGAAGAGTTGTATGGCGTAAAGCTTCAGCACAAGAGTGAGGGTCCACCAAGTCTTGAAGCGGATATTGAAGATGCACTACATAACACGAAGAAAGGACAGACACCTGAACTAGACAACAAAACAGTCGAAAATATTGAGGCTCTAGACGCTTTTGGAATCAAATCATTGACAATTTCTATAGGACATCTACACTAGTTGGTACCTTTATAATGACATATAAAACAACCGTCATTATAGCTCTACCAAAAAGACACCACTGTTTTAGAAAACGACGAGCATCGCACAATAAGTCGTATGAGCCACATGACAAATATATTACTCAGAATATTTATGAAATGAACAAGAAAAACAATAGAAAACTGATGAAGAGCAGCGTGACTTTGTATAGGGAAAGGGTATATATTTTCAGATCAGTGTTAGAAAGAGGTATATCAGTAAAAAAAAAAAGTACCAAGATTCGAATCTGTCACCTCCACGGCGTCTAAAACTTCAACTAGACACACTCTTCGAACCGCACACCATTTCTCATTTGCTAGAAGTAGCCTGATTAATAACACCAGATGTCGACATCTCAACTAATTAACAAAAACATAATCAATATTTCTTCTACCTCCTCTACCTCTCCATTGGGTTCGAACCCGACACCCACGGGGACACCGACGGCCATCTTTACTTGTTTCTTTAAGGTTTTCATTTAACGATCTGATACCCTATGATGATATTGCTTGGAAGCATTTTATTTAGCTGCCCCGACGCTCACCCACCCCTTAACAACGATTCTCCCTAAGCCATACCCACTACAACCAGTACTAGCGGCCATCTTTACTATTTGATTGTTTTCATTTAATGAACTGTCACCGTATGATGATAGCTTTTAAAACCCGACCCAAGAAATACTACTATTAACCACTATCTTTTATTTTCATTTGAAAAATGAAAGCTCTTTCCCGCCAAAACATCGACCTTAACATGGTAAAGACACAATAAGAAGGATCGGACACCTCACCCCTAATCACACCCTTGAGTAGTCCATATTTAATTATTTTGTTTAAATGTCCGCCAAAAACACCGATCTTAACATGTTAAAGAGAGAAAAAAATGTAATTAATTTTTTTTTAACGGGGACGTAATATTACAAATAAAAAAAATACTCGATTATTTATTCACGAGTTATATCCCCGCTCCTCCTTCTTTGCGCTTACTAAACAATCACCGCTTCTCCCGGCTCCTCCTACCCCTCCTTCTTTGTTCTTAGTAAAATATGGAGGCCTCCACATCATTATGCTTGGTAGAGCCCCTATACTACTACATTGGAGTAAAAAAAACTTACATGTCCACTACAGCAGTGCTTCCCGAACTTTTCACTTTCGCGGACCTACATAAAATTTTCCTTTCGCACCAGGGACCGGTGCCGTTTAAAAAGTTTTTTTTCTCCTTGTAATCTGGAATTTTATAAGACCTCAATGTAAATTTTGATATAAATATAAGATTTAACGTAATTGTTGGTGTTGTCCCGGTGCGCTAAATACTGCTCCATAATATTATTGGATGACGGGTGATTTATTTAATGGTGGTCCTATATTCATGAGTAAACATTATATTATAGAGATTTGCAAATCAAACAAATTTTCAAATGTCAAAACTACATTTAGGTCTTCTTGTAAAGATGTAAATACTCGTATAAGTCGCTAATTATCGAAAGAATCGATAAAAGAATCGCTAAGTTGGCAACTGCCGTGCTTTCGTCCAGCTGTAATGAAAAATACTTTGTAAATGTAGGCCTATCTAACACATTCACTCGCTCAGACATGGCAAAACGCTTACTATTCTTAACGTGCCCATTGAACCAATGATTTCCTTCTCCTTAAAAAATAAATACTCCTTGGGCTATACGGCTGCAGGCTCAATTTATTTTAAAATTAAATCACAATAAAAACAGTGCGAATATCATGTTTTGAGATAAGGACAATCTTGCTTTTAAAAAGTTCTAAACAATCCTCAAAGTAAAATATATTTACTTTTTTCTTACTTTTTTCAACTCACGTTGCAGACCGGCCAAGATGGGCTCGTGGACCGGCACCGGTCCGCTGACCACCACTTTGGGAAGCACTGCGCTACAGGATGTATGTGCATAACGTTTACATTGCATATATCTCTGTTAGTTGCCCAGCTGCTTAAGCTCGTGTACACCCGTGTTTACCCGTGTAAACATAAACAATGCATATTATCAAGAAGACGGAGCTGATCCACGAATCTGGTGATCTTATGAGTTGGCGAAACATGACCACCCACGATTGTCATCATGGTATACGGTAGTGGCAGCATTATTAAATGTTAGGACACAGAAACATGAAACTCCAACAATAAAATGATCACACAGCTTGGCTCCAAGCTAGCTGGCTTCTAGAAGTGATCGCTGATGTCAATAAGAATACATCGAGTGTATTGGAATGTCGGGCCACTACACTAGTGGCATGATTGCCCTAGTCGTTCGCATACTGGTTGCCTCAAGCGCAGAACGATGATTGCCACTCCAGGCAGTACCATCTTTGCCACATGCTTCTTGAGTATCGGAGTTAGCGTTGATGGAACATCATCATCATCATCATCATCATCATCATCATCATCATCATCATCATCATCTTCCACTTCTGCCGTCAAGCGTCGTGGGGAGGAATAATTTGCGTACCAGCGCCCGGTGGGCGGAACTGGATACTTTCATTCCGTGTGGTTGTACAATGTCTTTTATGTCGTCAATCCATTTCTTCTTAGACGTCCTCTCGGTCTCGTCGCAGATCACCTTTAATGTAAGGCCAGTGATGGTAGTTGTTCGTGTTGCATTCTAACGACACTTGATCTTCTGTCTTTCAATAAATGTGACAAAAGGTGTTGATCCCACTGTCTGTCTGATAACAGTATTTCTTACTCGGTCTCGGATTGTTAAGTTGGCAGCTCTCCTCAGGCATCTAATCTCGCAGGTGTTGATTTTGCGAAAGTGTGATTTGGATAAAGTCCAGGTCTGAGATTGGTAGCATAGGGTTGGTGTGAATATGCTGTTTATTATCTGTCGTTTTGCGGACATCGGTATATTTGGATGTTTCAGTAAAGGTGATAGTTGATATGTAAGTGCACTAGTTTTTTGACATCTGATTTCGATTTCTCTGTCCAATCTGCCATCTTCTGTGATCATACTTCCAAGATATTTGAATTCTTTAACTTGTTTCAGAGTTGCACTATTTATCTGTTTACTTAGTGGGCCCGGCGATCTAACTTGCATTACTTCGGTTTTGGCTGTGTTTATACTCATATTGTATCTGCTGCAGGTTGAACTCAGATTATTAATATGATTTTGTAGTCTGCCCTCATCGCTGTAAAACAGGCACTGATCGTCTGCAAATAGAAGTTCATTTATTTCCTTTGTTGTTTCATCTGGAGTAAAGAGTTCTAAATTTTCTGAATCTGTTCTGTCAAGACTTGCTTCTTTGGATATTCTGTCCATTTAGACATTAAATAGCAGAGGAGAGAGCACACATCACCTGTCTCACTCCTGTATTGACTGTGAACATATCTGATATACCTTCTTGTGTTCTTACCGCACTTCGGCTCGAGTGGTACATGGCTATGATGTTTTCTAGTAGTTGCCCTTGTATCCCATAGTCTTCAAGGATGATCCATAATTTGTATCTGTCTACTCTATCGAAAGCCTTTTCCTGATCTACAAACATAATATTCTGCTGATCACTATATTCGATAGTTTTTTTTTCACATATTTGTCTAAGTGTAAATAGTGCAACTTTTACCTTTCCGAAAACCGAATTGTACTTTGCTTAACTGTTGTTCAACTATGGGTCTAGCTCTTTGTTCCAATAAGTTTTACGTACATTTTGCTTATATGGCTCAGGAGTGATATACCTCTGTATGTTTCACACTCTCTCATATTGCCTTTCTTTTTCCTAATTGGTACTATTATTGCCTGTTGCCAATCATCTGGGACTTTGCTTTATTCCCATGCTATATTAAAAATTGTCAGCAATTTAACTCCTGTTTTCCCACAAGCCTGAATAGCTTCTGTGGTTATTCCATCTGGACCCGGCGAATTGTTTTTAGGACTTTTCTGTATAACTGCTTTGACGTCTACAGGTATGAAATTTGGTTCTTGTTGTCCATGACTTTTAGGCACAAAAGTGAGATTTTCTATGTTACGTGTGGGGTTAAGTAGTTCTTGAAAGTATTCTGCCCACCTTGCTAGTCTTTGTTATGGATTATGATGATGGTTGGGTTGTAACTTCAATATTTATAGTGTCTTTTGTTCATTTTCCCCTATAATATCTATATCATCTGCATAACCAAGCAGCATGGATGTTCCTCCAATATCACATTCCTCCTTTACCTTCCTTACAACTTTCTCTAGTGCCAGATTGAAGAGTAGCGGCGATAGTGCATCACCCTGTTTCAAGCCAGATGTTATTTGGAAAGGGTCTGATTTCCTGCCTTTATATGTTACTATATTATAAGTATCTTCCATGCATAGTCTGGTCATGTTGATTAACTTCCTTGGTATTCCAAATTCCTTGCATAGCATTCCGTAGACTATTCCTATGGACACTATCATAAGCCTTTTTAAAATCCACAAAAATGTTATGCAGATCTCTTGTATATTCCCAATTTTTTTGTCGTAAGATAAATATCTGATCAATTGTTGATCTGTTTGTCTAAATCCCGCCTGGTAGTCACCTAAGATGTCTTCTGAATATGGTTTTAGTCTATTTAGTAATACTGCGGATAGTATCTTATAGCTTGTGGACAGTAGTGATTTTCACATTGGAACTTGTCTCCTTTCTTAAAGATAGGTATCAATAATGACTCTTTCCAGTCATGGGGTAATTCTTCTGTCCTCCAGATTTTTATTATTAGTTCGTAGATCTTTAGATGTAATGCATGGCCACCTGCCTTTATAAATTCCGCAGCAATTCCATCAGCCCCAGTTGCCTTATTGTTTTTAAGTCGTGTGATTACATATAGGATTTCTTCAAATGCAAGTTCTTCAATTTGTGGTTCACACGTTAGAACCTCTTCCTGTGGGAAAGTGTTACTTGGAGCTTCACAATTTAGTAATTCAACAAAATATTCTGTCCATGTGTTGCACATTCCTCATTGGTATTTATCATATTCCCATTTTTGTCTTTTAAACCATTTATGTTGTGTTGGTGCTCTCGTTTCATTAACTTCAGTTCTTTGAAAAACTTCTTTAAAGAACTATTTTTGTAGCCTCTTACATTCATTTCTATACTGCTCTTCCTTTTGGATGTTGTTGATGTCATTTAACCATAAATGTCTGGCATTCTTTTTCCTAATGTACTGCTTCTTCACATTTTTGATTGAACCATCTGTTCTTTCTATGCGTGGTTAACACACTGAGACATTCTTCTGCGGTAGATTGAATTGTATTCTTGATGTTCAACCAAGTTTGGTCAACGCTTTCCTACAAAGAGTTTTGCAGAGTTTCAAGTTTATATTTTATTTCGTCTGTAAATTTCTCTTTGACTGTAATTCCTTGTAGTTTTTCTCTGTTATATGTTGGGTGTAATCTTTGTAATTTAGTATAGAAAGCTCTCTTAAATTTTTTTTTAAATTTTGCCCCAACGAGGAAGTGATCACTGTGGCACTCAGCTCCTCTATAACTTCTAACTTGCTGTATGTTTGATGCATTTCTGTTGTTAATTAAAATGTGATCTATTTGATTATAGGTTCTCTTGTCACATGATTTCCAAGTGTGTTTGTGTATATCCTTTCTTTGTAGTCTGGTACTGCTAATCTGCAGTCCTTTCGCTTCTACCAGGTTGATGACTCTCCATCCATTATCATTTGAAGTTGTATGTAGGCTTTCCATACCGGCCACTTTGTTATGAGTTTGCTCTCTACCTATTTTTGCTTTGAAGTCCCCCAGCACAATCAGGATGTCCTGTTTTGGGGTTTCTTCTATGACATCTTCCAAATCATTACAAAAGTCTTCTTTAACGTCATCTTCTTTCTCTTCTGTAGGTGCATGTTCAGTAGTCATCGTTATATTTTTCCATTTACATTTTATTCGTAATTTACTAATCCTGTCATTAACAGCTTTAAGGTTTAGAACGTTCCTCCATAACTCTTTTTTGATGACAAAACCTGTTCCTAATTCATGTTTATTTTGGGTGTTTTCTCCATATATTACAATCATTCCATTTTGGTTAATCAGATTTAGCAAGTATATATCGACAATGGTAAACGTGGTGTGTACATCAAATGCAGCAGGATATATGTACACAGTTGTAAACGTGATATGTTCCTCAAATGCAGCAGGATACATGTATAACATTATTAAAGTGATGTGTACGCATCAAATGCGGCACGAGACATATATACAATTGTCAACGTGATGTGTATATCAACTGCAGTAGGAAATATTACATAATTGTAAGCGTTGTGTGTGCATCAAATTCAGCATAGTGTATGTATGAAACATGGTTAGCAGTAGGTGGTCTTGATCTAAATAAGAGTAGAGCTTTGAATCGCTGTGCCAGTTCGCCAAACCACAGATTTCCATCTCTGACATCAAAGCTGAGAGCTTACAGTTCCCCAACCCACAGATTTCTATCTCTGACACCAAATCTTACATTCTCATATTAAAAAACAAAAACAAAACAAAAAACAAAATAATAAAAAACAAGTTAGATGCATATCCTTTAAAGGACGTCAAAGTCAACCACAACATCTTTGCTGTTTGTGATTTCTTCGATTGTTACGCTTTCTTCGATTGTTGCGCTTTGTTCCATTGTTAAGCGCAAGGCGGAATACTGTCAAATGGCAGGTAGCTGAGTTTCGAACCAGGTATGCTGAATTTCGTCCGTAATTACTTGGTCACAGATCCACCATGCCTACTAACATGATGAATACTTCATTTGTTCTCAGGTCATAATGCCCGTTTTCATTTCACATTCAGGGGATCAGCATGGCCGAATGGATAAGAACGCGTGTTCTTAAACAGCAGAAAGTTGGACTAAACTGTTTACCTGTCCTCCTTGACTTGGGGAAGTAAATTAAAAGTAACTCCGAAGTCGGAGTGTGTTCAGCCTGATGGCGAGGGACACTGTTAATAGGGAAAGCTAATCCACGTGCAAAATTGAGTCCAGCATTACTAGAAGTAGTGTGTATGGACTATGCTTGAGTTCAAAGCGAGCGAGCGCTATAAAAAAATATTCCAATTATTTGATCCTGCTAACTAGCGCTGTCTGGCGTGTGCACTTATGCCCTTTGATTCCAGTTATTTAACACCCGCTTAGCAGTGCCTTTCCCCTGTCTGCTACTGATCAGTCCAACAATGAAGACCATGTAAATCTGCCAGAGGAAAGGTCAGCGAGGTTAGGGCTCAGAATTCTCTGTCCTGGGTGATTATTCTTGTGGTTCCCACTCCTAATGCCAACCGACTCCGTGAGCGCCACTTGCCGGATATGCTCCGCTAACGGGATCTGAACACAAATCAATGCTCCCCTTACCGTATCCTAATACCAAATCAATATTTTCTTTCTCAGACAGCAAAGGCAATAGACATAGGGTACTGAAGCAGTGTTGCTGGCGTCTCGAGTGAGCTGCTTCTGTGGTGAACCACTCTTCCAACTGTCTGTCTATTTATAGCTTTTCATTACCAGCCCCCGTCATTGTGATGAGTTGAGATGAGGGGTACAGTGCCAGCATACTTACAAAACGACTCAGGAGACATTCTTCTGTCTGTCTGTTGTGTTTGTTCGTATTTATTAATAAAAGCGAATGTTGACTGTTTATGATGTCTACAGCTGGGATTACTTATTCAGATCACGTTTCTGCTCTTCATTGGGGACGAGCGTCATGTCTAGACCCGCATTGTGTTTGACAAATTGATAGGCTGTGGTGTCTTTGCTTGGATAAGACTTTCATGTGTTCTTGTGATTCGCATTGTGATAGTTCAATCGCCTCCACTGAGCTGCATTAGTCAGTTTGAATTCTGGAACATTCTTACACATTATGCACCGGTGGTCTCTAGTATGTGTCCTGTGTTTTCACTCACTGGTTTTTGACTTGTGCTTGTGACGAGGGTGATTAAATAACTGACATATATTGATCATGTAGTATGTCAGGAGGCCCCAGCGGAGTCACGATGAGACCAGCCAATTGGAATCGTTTCTGGAGGTAGATTTCAATCTCTAACCTGCAGGCTCAAGAACACGAATATAAAACGTGAAAACTATCAGACTTATTCGGAAATCAGAACTCACCTCAGTGTTCATTCTCTTTGATTTATTTATCCACCTATTTTGAAAATTGCGATGAGATCTGATGTTCTGATTGTGTCTGATATGTTTTAAATTGTATTGTTCGTGAGTGATGGTTACAGCCTGCGGCCTAGAGGAAGAAAATTCTGCAAAAGTTGCTACATATTCATGTTTTCGTATGAGAGTAGAGTCCAGCATCGTCCTTTAAGTATGTCACGGAACTCAAGCCTGGTCCATTCACGAGCTGTTACTTCTAGTGCCCTGGGCTGATTTGTGCGTGTGTATTAGCTTTCCCTAATAACAGTGTCCGCCGCCATCAGGCGATTCCACTCCAACTTCAGAGGTACTTGTAGTTTACATCCCTAAGTCAAGGACGAGAAGTCAACATTGTAGTCCATTTGAGCAGTGTTGAACCCGCTACCTGGGCATCAGCACAAGAGCGAGCGCTTTCATCAATTCGGCCATGCAGATTTTCGTTTCTGGAACTCGACCAAACAATTCAACATTCGTGCATCCATTGCTCCACCATCTACTTATTTCTGTACAGTCAGCGTGTTACACTGAAGCAAGTAGTCCGGATGATTACCTTGTGTGTTTTCCATCAGTGTTTGTATTTTAACGCCTTCATGCCCAGGCATGTATTAGTGTATGGGTTATAACAAATATTCAAGCAAAGTTGTTGAACCTGGCTAGCGATGACTAAATTGTTAAACCCGGCTAGAGATGACTAAGTTTTCGAACCTGGCTAGAGATATCTAAGTTGGTGAATCTGACTAGAGATGACTAAGTTGTTTAACCTGGCTAGAGATGACTAAGTTGTTTAACCTGGCTAGAGATGACTAAATTGTCGAACTGACTAGAGATGACTAAGCTGTTGAACCTAGCTAGTGATGACTAAGTTGTTGAACCTGGCTAGAGATGACTAAGTTGTTGAACCTGGCTAGAGATATCTAAGTTGGTGAATCTGACTAGAGATGACTAAGTTGTTTAACCTGGCTAGAGATGACTAAGTTGTTTAACCTAGCTAGAGATGACTAAGTTGTTTAACCTGGCTAGAGATGACTAAGTTGTTTAACCTGGCTAGAGATGATAGTTTTTTAACCTGGCTATAGATTGTATTGTTGTCGAATCTAGCTAGACATGACTAAGTTGTCGAAAATGGCTAGAGATGACTAAGTTGTTGAACATGACTAGAGATGGCTAAGTTTCTGTACCTGGCTAGAGATAACTAAGTTGCTGTACATGGCTAGAGATGACTGTGCTGTACCTGGCTAAGGTTAACCTAGTCAGTGATGAATAGATTGTCGAACCTGGCTACCTTACGTCTAGGCACGAGGTCACCGTCAGGTCTAAGCATAATGGTCACCGTAAAGTCTAGGCAGCATGTGAGCATCAAGTGGTACACTATCATCAAGCACTAACGATTGGAGGTATGTGTGGTATTTGTGTCGTATACCTTACCTCAATCTACCCTAGGGCTTGTCACTTCTACCCTCACTGTCCAAGACAGTTGGCATTTCAACTCTCTGTACAAGACAGTTGGCATGTCAACTACATCTATCCAAGACAGTTGTCATTTCACCTCACTGACTCCAAGACATCTCTCTTACCCAGACACTACGCCTAATATCTCTCTCTCCCTCTCTCTCCTCTCTTCTCTCTCTCTCTCTCTCTCTCTCTCTCTCTCTCTCTCTCTCTCTCTCTCTCTCTCTCTCCCCGCTCTCTGTCTAACACACACAGTCCTCACACCCACTCTCTCTACCGGCAGACATGTTTTACTTCTAAGCTATCCCTGACAATACTGCAGTCCTCTCTTTATTCCATACAGGTCTCACTCTACTGTTTCTATCCTAGACAGTACTGCTACTCTCTCTCTCTCTCTCTCTCTCTCTCTCTCTCTCTCTCTCTCTCTCTCACACACACTCTCTCTCTCTCTCTCTCTCTCTCTCTCTCTCTCTCTCTGTGTATCATAAATAGTTACTTCTACTGTCTCTATCCCAGACAGCAATTCTACTCTTTCTATACCAGAATGCACTTCTAAGAATGGTACGATGTGCAATGGGGAAGATCTGTCGCCTAACTAGTCTCCTTATCCCAGACAGTACTTCTATTCTCCTTATCCCAGACAGTACTTATATTCTCCCTAGTTAGTTAGTTAGTTAGTTAGTTAGTTAGTCGACAGATCATCCTCATTGCACATCGAACCATTCAGACCATAAGTGCTCGGATCCCCTCCTCAACAAATCCCACAGCGTGTAGCGGCTAACGACACCAGTTCTGTGTTGGTTTATCAATCTTCTTTGGCTTCCTGCGTAGTGTTCTTGTATAGCCACACATCTTTTAATTTGCTGTTCTCGCAGTCTGACCATGGTTGTAGATTCACATTTATCACTTGGTTATTGCAAAAGTCTTAGTTCTCGTAGAGCATCCAGAATGTCAGCCTGGTCCATGGCGCGTCCGTCCTCCACAGTAGTGTTACCTGGGAGCTTATCAGCCCGCTCATTCCCTTGTACACCCGCATGTCCTGGCACGAAGATGAAACTAATCTTTGCCAGCCGAGACCGCTCCAGAGACAGCAATCAGTCTCTTCGGATCCCCCCCCCCCCCAATCTCTATCCTCTTGAGCATGTTCATTGAGTTTCTAAGGAAACATGCCCTAGTGAATGTCTGTGTCTCGAGCCATGTTATTGCTTTACTTACTGCCATGACTTCCATAGTCAGGCTACTTGTCTCAGCAAAAGCACCAGAGTCCTCCTTCACAATTCTCCCTCCGGCCTGAGCCGTAAAGGCCCATGAGCTTCTCACATGTCGGACGACCCACCCATCTGTGTAAATGACAGCATCACCGTCTAACGAATTCTCGAAAATCAACGCTTGTACTTCCGCCTCCACAGCAGCCGGATTTTCTTGTCTGCATTTTCTGTCTAGTTTGATGCAAACTGAAAAGGACGTAAAGAAATCTGTTGGCACTTGTACCCACTCCTCGCCAGGTTTTAAATCGTCATGTGAACACACCTGTTGAAGAATGTCTTCGGCTTGACCCATCCACGACCTTCCTCTTTTTAACCTGCTGCCCTTCACCTTCCTAATTTCACTATGAAATGGATGTTGTGTGTTTGCGTTAATTCTGAGTAAGGCACGTGCTCTGAAAATTTAACTAACTCCCTATCCCAAACACTACTCTCCCTATCCCTGACAGTATTTTGACTCTCCCTATCTCAGACATCACATCTACATAATAAATATCAATATAAATTTTAAATATTGAGCACAACCCACTGCTGGCAACGCTGATCGTATTCTGGTATGAACCTAAGGCCTATCCACGTCAATATGGAAGCACTATACTCGAGTTTCGCCCTCGTTTGAGCTCGTCAGTAGTGCATATCCCTGACCGGATCCGGAAACAAGCCCCGGATCACTGGCGTGTGAAGCGGGTGTGTAACCACGCGGCACACGTTGGACACACAGCCAAATTATCATAACAGATTATTACAACGTCACCCATCCGTATGTATATATATTATATATATATATATATATATATATATATAGTATATATATATATATATATATATATATATATATATATATATATATATATATATATATATATATATCCGTTAATCCCGAATACTCTCGTAGTCAATGGTGAGCGGACGAGAATTAGAAGTGGTTCAAGATTCTACGCTAGTGACTGACTTATAGAGAGGATATGTGGCAAGAAACGAGAAAAGAAAGGAGGTCGTGGCGTGCTTATGAGAGCAGCGTAATCTATGCCTAGAAAGTCAACATACCAGCTGAAAGATTTTGTGTTGACGTAATATCCTGCTACGAGATGGACGCGGAAACAATATATATATATATATAGATACATATATATTATATATATATATATAATCTATATATACTATATATAATATATATATATCTCTAGTATCTATATATCTAGATATGTATAAAATATATAGAAAACAACGTGTATGTATGTAGATATATATGTGAATGGATCATGTATGTGTACTTTAGTTGTTCGCGAACGGCCCATCCGATTGAGATGAAATTTCTACAACGCTTCCTTTCATCAGAGCTGTCAACTGTCAGTACGTCTTCTTCCTCCTCCTCCCTCCTCTCCCCACTCCCAAAATACGTACGTAAATATATGATGATGATGATGAAAGAATCCCCGACCATAAACGCTAGGGAAAGGGACAAAATGACGTCGACTACACAGAATCGTCCACACGAAAACACGGCAATCATCATCAAGTGCCGTGCGCGCTGGCGTAGCAGTTCAATATCATGGCTCTCCGTAGATCTCAGTCTTTGGTTTTGTGGATCACCATCTGCTGCTGAATTATTCCTCATGCCACGTGCATAATCATAGCAATACACACACATCTCTTTGATGTGTAGAAGTATCTACAGTCGTGTAGACGAAGAACTAGACGAGTATGAATTCGGAATGGCAAACTCTCTCCTCCTCTACTTCTCCTCCCTCTACCTCCTCCCGCCACCCTCCTCCTGTTCCTCCTCCCTCATCCCCTCTCCCTCCTCCCTCCTGCCTCTCCCTCTTCCTCTCCCCCCTCCTCCATCCTCTCCCTCCACTCCCTCCGCCTCCTCCGCCTCCTCCCCATCTTCCTCCTCCTCCCTCTCCCTCCTCATCCCTCCTCCTCCTCCTGCCTCCTCCTCCTCCTCCTTCCTCCTTCGCCTCATCATCCTCCCTCCTCCTTCTCCCTTCTTCCCCTCTTTACCCTCTTCCTCTCCTCC
Source organism: Cepaea nemoralis (assembly GCA_014155875.1). Lineage (NCBI taxonomy): Eukaryota > Metazoa > Mollusca > Gastropoda > Stylommatophora > Helicidae > Cepaea > Cepaea nemoralis. Next base: position 402,427 of record JACEFZ010027861.1, read on the forward strand.
TACCTCCTCATCCCTCTACCTCCTCCTCCTCCCTTCGCCTCCTCTTTCCTCCTCCCTTTCTTCCTCCTCCTCCTCCTTCTCGTACCTCCTCCTCCCCCTACCTCTTTCCTCCTCCCTCCTCCTCTCTCCACCTCCCTTGTCCTTCCTCCCCTCCTCATTCTCCCTCCTCCTCTCCTCCTTCCTCCCTCTCCTTCCTTCTTCTCCTCTTCTCCTCCCTCCATCTCGCCCTCTACTCCTTCTCCTCCTCCTCCTTCTCTCCTTCTTCTCCTCCTCCCCACTTCCTCCTCCTCCACCATCTTCCCCCTCCTCACTCTCCTCCTCCCAGCCTCCCTCCCTCGTCTCCTCCTCCCTCTTCCTCCTCCTTCCTCTCCTCCCTCTTCCTCCCTCTCCCTCCTCCATCCTCCTCCTCCCTCTTCCTCCTCCTTCTTCTCCCCTTGCCTTCTCCTCCCCTCCTCTCCGCTTCTCCTCCTCCTACCTACTCCCTCCTTCCTCCTCTCTCCTCCTCCCTCCTCCCTTTTCCTCCCTCCTCCTCTCCCCTCTTCCCCTCCTACCCGCGTCTCTTCCCCTCCTCCCTATCCCTCCTCCTACCTTCACATTCTTCTCCTCCCTCTTCCTCCTCCTCCCTCTCCCCTCAATCCCTCCTCCTTCCTTCTTCCTTCCCTCCTCCTCCCTCCTCCCCCTCCTCCTTCCTCCTCCTCCCTCTCCTCCTCCTCACTCACCTCCCCTCCCTCCTCCGCAGCCCTCTTTCCTCCTCCTCTACCTCCTCCCTCCTCCTCCCTCACATTCTCCTCCTTCCCTCTTCCTCCGCCTCCCCTCATCCCTCCTCATCCCTTCTCCTCCTCCCTTCCTCCTCCTCCTGTACCTCCCCTCCCTTCACATTCTCCTCCCCCTCTTCCTCCTCCTCCCCTACTCTCCTCATCCCATCATCCCCCTCCCCCTCCTTCCTCCTCCTCGCCTCCTCCTCCTCACTCCTCCTCCCTCCCTCTACCACTCCCTCCTCCTCCCCTTCACATTCTTCCTCCCTCTCTCTCTCCTCATCCTTCCTTCCTCCTCTCTCCTCCTCACCTCCTCCTCTCCTCCTCTCATCACTCCTCCTCCTCCCTCCCTCCTCCTCCTCCAATCCCCCTCCTCCTTCCTCCTCCTCCCTCTCCGCCTCCTCCCTCTTTCTCCTCCCTCCTCCTCCCTCGACGCTCCTCCTCCTCCCCCTCCCCCTCTAACCTCACCTCTCCTCCCTTCACATTCCTCCTCCTCCCTCTTCCTCCTCCTCCCTCACCTCCTCCTCTTTCCACCTTCCTCCTCCTCCCCCCTCACCTCTACATCCTCCCGTCTCCCTCCTCCTCCCTCATCATTCCCATCCTCCCCTCCTCCTCTTCCTCCTCCTCTCCCCCTCCTTCTCCTCCTTCTCCCTCATCCTTCCATTCTACTACTTCCTCCCTCTTTCCTCCTCCTCCCTCCTCCTCATCCCTCCTCCTTCCTTCTTCCCTCTCCTCCCTCCATCTCCTCCTTTACCTCCTCCTCCCTTCACATTCCTCCTCCTTCCCTCTTCCCTCCATCCTCCCTCCTCCTCCCTCTTCCTCTCCTCCATCCTCGCCTCCTCCTCCACCCTACTCCTCCTCCTCCTCCTAATCCCTCCTCTCCCTCCTATTCCTCCCTACTCCTCCTGTCTCCTCCCTCCTCCTCCCTCCTCTTCCCTCCTCCACCTCCCTCTTCCTCCTCCCTCCTCCATTTACCCAGACAGACAGACAGTCAGACAGATAGTCGGAACGGGAATCTTATATACTACTTATATAATTTAAATGAGATGCTCTCACACCATGGGCTGGGCCGGGTCAGAGCAGACAGACAGATAGATAGACAGACAGACAGACAGACAGACAGACAGACAGACAGACAGACACAGACAGACAGACAGACAGACAGTCGGGAACGGGAACTTATATGACTACTTATATGAATTAAATGAGATGCTCCCCACCAGGAGTGGGCGATGCCGGATGCGGGTCGACAGACAGACAGATAGATAGTCGGAACGGGAACTTATATGACTACTTATATGAATTAATGAGATGCTCCCCATCAGGGTCTGGGCGAAGACGGGCCGGGTCAGACAGACAGACAGACAGATAGACAGACAGACAGACAGACAGACAGAGAGTCGGTAACGGGAACGAGAACTTATATGACTACTTATATGAATTAAATGAATGCTCCCCACCAGGGTCTGGGCGAAGCCGGGCCGGGTCAGCTAGTAATAATATATATATATATATATATATATATATATATATATATATATATATATATATAATATATATATATATATATATATATATATATATATATATAACCCTATAATTTTAACTCTCTCTCTATCCTAGACAGTGCTCACGTCTTCTCTATATATCCCAGTATATTTACTGTCTCTGTCCCAGACAGTCCTACTATCTTTATCCCAGTATTGTTACTCCATTTATCTTAGCTGTTACTTCTGCTCTCTCTATCCTAGACAGCACTAACTTCTGCTCTTTCTATCCTAGACAGCACTAACTTCTGCTCTTTCTATCCTAGACAGCACTAACTTCTGCTCTTTCTATCCTAGACAGCACTAACTTCTGCTCTTTCTATCCTAGACAGCACTAACTTCTGCTCTTTCTATCCTAGACAGCACTAACTTCTGCTCTTTCTATCCTAGACAGCACTAACTTCTGCTCTTTCTGTCCTAGACAGCACTAACTCTGATCTTTATATCCTAGACAGCACTAACTTCTGCTCTCTCTATCCTAGACAGCACTAACTTCTGCTCTCTCTATCCTAGACAGCACTAACATCTGCTCTCTCTCTATCCTAGACAGCACTAACTTCTGCTCTCTCTATCCTAGACAGCACTAACTTCTGCTCTTTCTATTCTAGACAGCACTAACTCTGCTCTTTCTATCCTAGACAGCACTAACTTCTGCTCTTTCTATCCTAGACAGCACTAACTCTGCTCTTTCCATCCTAGACAGCACTAACTCTGCTCTTTCTATCCTAGACAGCACTAACTTCTGCTCTTTCTATCCTAGACAGCACTAACTTCTGCTCTTTCTATCCTAGACAGCACTAACTCTGCTCTTTCTATCCTAGACAGCACTAACTCTGCTCTTTCTATCCTAGATAGCACTAACTTCTGCTCTCTCTCTATCCTAGACAGCACTAACTTCTGCTCTCTCTATCCTAGACAGCACTAACTTCTGCTCTCTCTATCCTAGACAGCACTAACTTCTGCTCTCTCTATCCTAGACAGCACTAACTTCTGCTCTTTCTATTCTAGACAGCACTAACTTGCTCTTTCTATCCTAGATAGCACTAACTTCTGCTCTTTCTATTCTAGACAGCACTAACTCTGCTCTTTCTATCCTAGACAGCACTAACTCTGCTCTTCCTATCCTAGACAGCACTAACTTCTGCTCTTTCTATCCTAGACAGCACTAACTCTGCTCTTTCTATCCTAGGCAGCACTAACTTCTGCTCTCTCTATCCTCGACAGCACTAACTTCTGCTCTCTCTATCCTAGACAGCACTAACTCTGCTCTTTCTATCCTAGACAGCACTAACTTCTGCTCTTTCTATCCTAGACAGCACTACTCTGCTCTTTCTATCCTAGACAGCACTAACTCTGCTCTTTCTATCCTAGACAGCACTAACTCTGCTATTTCTATCCTAGACAGCACTAACTTCTGCTCTTTCTATCCTAGACAGCACTACTCTGCTCTTTCTATCCCAGACAGCACTAACTTCTGCTCTTTCTATCCTAGACAGCACTACTCTGCTCTTTCTATCCTAGACAGCACTAACTCTGCTCTCTCTATCCTAGACAGCACTAACTTCTGCTCTTTCTATCCTAGACAGCACTAACTCTGCTCTTTCTATCCTAGACAGCACTAACGTCTGCTCTTTCTATCCTAGACAGCACTAACTTCTGCTCTTTCTATCCTAGACAGCTCTAACTTCTGTTCTGCAATATGCACTGTTTATGTTTACAACTTTCATTTGACAATGTTTTTTCCCCATGTGAATGTATCATGCGTAATATGCATTGTTTATGCTTACAAAATCCATTTGACAATGTTTTTTTTTTCCTATGTAAATGTAACATGCACATTTGATGAATGAAAGATGAGTGATCGAAAGGGCCGAATGTAAGACGGGCCTGCATGCCCAATTTGTTACCCTTTTAAAATAAAGTTTGTTCGTTCGTTCGTTCGTTCTGTCTATTTCAGACAGTGGTCACTTCTACTCTCTTTATCCCAGTAGTTTTACTCTCACTGTCCCAGACAGTTCTCAATTCTACTCTCTCTCTATCCGAATATTTTTACTCCCTCTATCCCAGACAGTTCTCACTTCTCTATCTATCCCAGACAATACTTCTAATCTCTCTATCCCAGACAGTTCTCACTTCTCTATCTATCCCAGACAATACTTCTAATCTCTCTATCCCAGACAGTGCCTCTACTCTCTATCCCACACAGCCCTTATTACTACTCTTATAGCAGATATTTTGTACATCTACTTCCCTCCCCCACCTCTCTCTCTCTCCTCCTCCTCTCCCTCCTCCTCCTCCTCCTCTTCTTCCTCCTCCAGATAGCACTAGATTCTACTCCCCGCCTATCACAGACAGTTGGCAGTTCTACTCTCTTTATCCCAGACAGTTCTCAGTGCTACTTTATCTACCCGATAATTTACATTATACGGTGTTTGACAATGGAGACAGTGTAAAATTACACCGCTAATATCTTGAGTTATTGTAACAATAAAGATAGAGCGAGCGATGTAATGAACAGCTAACGCAAGTAATTTAGCCAGTCTATCATCAGTGGAACAAGATATTCAGGTTTTGGTGAGTCCTCCGGTACATAATGAGTTTACATTAGTCATCAAAACTCACGGCACGTAAGACAGCTCACCATTAGAATTCAGAAGCAAGAATTCAGAAACCGGTTTAATATTCGGTTGTGAATGGTGGACTATTTGTACACAAGACACGAAGATCCATTGAAGCCACACAGTTGTTAATGCCACCGACAGACACAATGAGTAATGACGTCCACACGGGGACCATGGCTTTCCGGGAAATCAACACAGACGTCGGAAGAGCACCGCCGTTGACGCTGTTGAGAGAATGGAAAACAAACAGGATTATTGTCACAACGGTTGTGATAATGGAGAATGAAATGAAGGACGACACTGGGGACAGAATTGATATATTCTGGCAACATTGTAGGGGCAACTTAGAACACGGTAAATAGTAATCTGGAGTGCGGTCTACAGGTAGAGCATCGGCCTCTGTATCCAAGACAACCTGGTACATCCCCAGCAACATTGTTTCATTCTAAAGTGTTTTAAACTCCCTTGAAATCCACATGTAGTGTATCCTAAGTTTAGTCTGGTCCGATAAGGACGAGCAAACAGAAGGTCACGTGATTATGCTGTACAAGTTGAAACATACCATAACAAGTGGACATCGTCACGAATAGACAGCTTAGTCCGCTTGGCTGTACACACCTCAAAGTGAGTGGCCCCTAACATCGACCTCCTTCACGTTCTCGCTTTCAGTGCCAATCAGTGACTATGAATCCATTGCTCTTGCTAATTTACAAGGGTTCTCCGGCCATTTATATTGATATTTACTATGTATTAAATTGCATCATCTAGTATTAATGTCTTAAACTATATCTGTTTTGAAGATAGTGTTGTGACGAGTCACCAATTCACTGTGTGCATCGTCTACATGATGCTTCTTACAGGCGGTGTCCAGTCCACCTGTTGCCTACCCACATCTATCATGTCTCCCCCTTGCACTCGTCCCTTTCCATTGCCCCTCCAACACATTCTTTAACAAGCAGTCCTGACAAGTTGTATATCGGTTGTACCGTACTGTATTGTGTATGGGATGGTGTCATTGTTTAATATTTGCTTCACTCGTAGTAATGCTTCGACTGACAACATACTATCTACAGTACACGTGGGGGATATGTACACTGCAATAACAGATATATCTGGAAATGCTGTGAGTCTTGGGTAACTGACATAGTGCCTTGGGTAGTTGACACAACATCTTGTATAACTAATAGTCTTGGATAGTTGACACAGAATCTTGCATAACTTGTTGCTTCCGTCGTGGAATCCCCACATTAATACTATAATGACTAGTTGACACTGAGTTTTGATGCTTCCGTCGTGGAATCCCCGCTTTGATACTATAATGACGAGCTGACACTGACATTGATGCTTCAGTCGTGGAATCCCCACATTAATACCATAATAGCTAGCTGATACTGAGTGTTAATTCTGCAGTCGTGGAATCCCCGCATTAATACCATAATGACTTGTTGACACTAAGTGATAATGCTGCAGTCCTGGAATCCCCGCATTAATACCATAATGACTTGTTGACACTGAGTGTTGTTGCTTCCATCATGGCACAAAGTCAGTACAGGTTGCTATTACATGGTTTAATGCACATTCGGCATATGGATGGTATATCTTCATGACATACTACGATACTTAATTCACATCGAGCGTTTATTGTTGCAACTGATATCCCTGCATTTAGGAATGTTATGGTTACATTACTCTAAGTGTGAATGCCTTGTCTGGACACATTCTTTGGGCGTTTCCTGAGAGAGTAAAGCTGGATTATGTCGTCACAACCTGAAAGTTGAATGGGAGCAGACGGAAAGGGAGACAAAGAGATGACTATTGTGCAGGTTTTGTGTCCGCGTGTTTACTTGAGCTGTCTGTCCAAGTTGTGATATTATGTCCTATGTGCATTAATCCTCCCTTCTTTCTATACTAGTGTTTACATTTTACAATGACAACTGCCTGGGGCACGATGAGTTAAAGTTGTTTTAATACGAAGCAACTCGATGGTCTTGTTTAGCCAGAACGATTCAGCCATTCGGCCTGGTAGTGCTGGCAATATAGTTTTCTCCAGGACAGTGCCAGACAACAGAACAGCAGACAAGAACAGGGTGAGAACACATTAACGCTATGAACTATATTTAGACTTTAATGACGATAGACAGGCCGATCTTATATTCATTCGGTTTGATGACATCAGCCGCGGCGCGGAAGGGGGACATCGTTCACTGTTGCCATGTGATAGTTTAGTCCATTGGATCTTCTGCACCTGATAGGGTGTAGCTCAGTGTTTCAGGCGTGGTCAGTCTTGTTAAGTTTGGTGCCAAGATGCTGTCACGGAAAGGCACCATATCGCGCAAAAACAGGGCTAGTATGAGGAGGGGGAGAGGTGCCAGAGGAGGAGGAGTTGGAGGTGGCCAAGCAGGTGGAAGCGCTGCTGCATGTGGTGGAGGAGGAGCTAATGCAGCTGGCAGCAGTTCGTTACTAAAACCTGGGATGACCAGGGGTACCTCGTCGCTGTCACCTTCCCACTCAACACCAGTGACAATGAAGTCAGCCGGCAACAAGGAAGTGTCCTTCTCCTCGCTGGAAAATTACTGCTATGCATTGGACAACACCTCCATGTGCTCGGAGATCACCCCCAGTGGTGACCTGCAGGCACTGAATGAGCGTGTCCGCGGTCATCAGGAGCCACGCCGGTCTGCTCTCCGGGTGCAAGCTTCTGTCAGCTTGGGCAACATTCCAGGGGATATTTCTGCATCGGAGCCCATGAAGTTTAACTACCAGAGCATGGCGATCAGGAAGGTAAGTGTTTAAATTAGTTCCTATTTAGCAACTTAAAACTCTCAACATTATGTTATTATTAGTTAGTTGCATATCCTTTACAGGACGTCGCAGTCAACACCATAATTTATTTTGCTGTTGTGATCTCTTGGCAAGTTTACGTTCAGTAATTTTCCATTGCTTTCTGAACTACCGGTACCCATACCATTTCATACAAAAACCAACGCAAGACGGTCTGCTGCAAAATTTCCCACAGCTGTGTTTCGAACTCAGGTATGCGGGATTACGAACTATGTCCGTAAATCCTTCGCCACGGATAATATTATGTTACTATCTTAATATTAACTCACTTAATTCGACACAGCCTAAACTGGGGGTAGTAATGTCTGCGGTTTACGGGTAGGAAATGTGAGTCCTGTTGTGGATCCTGTGGGTCTTGTGGGACCTCTAGGTCCTTGTGGGTTCTGTTGAACCACACTATGAAATGTGCAGTGCTCACCCCATGCCAGGCGGTAAACTAATAACCATGGGTGAGACCAAAGGTTCTCCAGAGAAACATTATATGATTACACAATTCCTGCTCTAAGCTGCCAGACCGCCACATGTGTATCCTATCAACGTGTCAAGTCTTGCACGTGGCAGAATGTTACAGCTCAAGTTACAAGTTATTTTAGAGTAACCCCGGGGTCATTTAAAATAATTCAAACATATGCTCCGTTGCTGGCGTTCCCACAAGGACCCACATGACCCACAACAGAACCCACATTTTCTACCAGTAAACCACACACATTACTACTACTGGGTACTCAGACATGTCTTTGGAAATAAAGACAGCAGGCGTGGTATTAACCACATCCTGGAAAGGGGTCCTTTACTGTAGTTTGTAACAAACAAGAAGCGGGAAGAATAACACTATTTAAGGAACTAGCTGCGCATACATATCATTGGTACATACTTGCAGGACGGAGACGGCACAACATGACATGGCATGACTTACCTGTCTCAGGAATATACAATATGACACGACACGATTTACCTGTCTCAGGACTACACAACATGACACGACATGATTTACCTGTCTCAGGACTACATAATATGACATGACTTACCTGTCTCAGGACGACATAACATAACAAGACAGGACTACTTGTAGTATGGACACCGAACAACATGACATGACAGGACATACTTGTCTCAGGACTTCATGACATAACAGGACTTACTTGTCTCAGGACTACATAATATTACGCCACATACCTTTCTCAGGAAAACATAATATTACGCGACATACCTGCCTCAAGCCTTCATAATATTACGTGACATTCATGTCTCAGGACTACATAGCATTACTTTGACATTCGTGTCTCAGGACAACACAACATTACGTGATATTCCTGTCTCAGGACTACATAACATTACGTGACATTCCTGTCTCAGGACTACATAAAATTACGTGACATTCTTGTCTCAGGACTACATAACATTACGTGACATTCATGTGTCAGGACTTCATAACATTACGTGACATTCCTGTCTCAGGACTACATAACATTACGTGACATTCCTGTCTCAGGACAACATAACATTACGTGACATTCCTGTCTCAGGACTACATAACATTACGTGACATTCCTGTCTCAGGACAACATAACGTTACGTGACATTCCTGTCTCAGGACAACATAACATTACGTGACATTCCTGTCTCAGGACTACATAAAATTACGTGACATTGATGTGTCAGGACTTCATAACATTACGTGACATTCCTGTCTCAGGACTATATAACATTACCTGACATACCTGTCTCAGGACTTCATAACATTACATGACATTCCTGTCTCTGGACTACATAACATTACCTGACATTCATGTCTCAGGACTACACAACATTACCTGACATTCCTGTCTCTGGACTACATAACATTACCTGACATTCCTGTCTCAGGACAACATAACATTACCTGACATTCCTGTCTCAGGACTACAAAACATTACCTGACATTCCTGTCTCAGGACAACATAACATTACCTGACATTCCTGTCTCAGGACTACACAACATTACCTGACATACCTGTCTCAGGACTATATAACATTACCTGACATTCCTGTCTCAGGACTACATAGCATTACGTGACATTCTTGTCTCAGGACTACATAACATTAAGTGACGTACCTGTCTCAGGACTACATAACATTACGTGAAATACCTGTCTCAGGATTACATAACATTACGTGAAATACCTGTCTCAGGACTACATAACATTACGTGAAATACCTGTCTCAGAACTACATTGCCTGAAATGGCAAAGCGTACCTGTCCTGAGAGTCCATAACCTAGCATTACAGGACGGGCTATGACGACGCATTGGGGAATTGTCTTAGACTAATATTTTCATTGAAAGAAAAACCAAGGGGAAGAAATTCGGCCAGCATATCACTGACGGTCATGACCAGAGAAGAACACCTATGTGATGAGCAGACGTCTAGCAGTGCTGGGTCATTCGGATATCAAGTACGTTGAGACAGGATATGAATCTTTGACTGCCGTGTCGTTGGGGAGTCTATGACGTATTAGGTTAGCAGACTGGGTGTCGTGTTTTGTGCTTTGATGGCCCTGTCTAGACACTGCTTGTCTTGTATTAGCTGCTTCTTCTTCTTCTTCTTCTTCTTCTTCTTCTTCTTCTTCTTCTTCTTCTTCTTCTTCTTCTTCTTCTTCTTCTTCTTCTTCTTCTTCTTCTTCTTCTTCTTCTTCTTCTTCTTCTTCTTCTTCTTCTTCTTCTTCTTCTTCTTCTTCCTCCTCCTCCTCTATCTCCTCCTTCTTCCTTCCTTCTTCTTCTTCTTCTTCTTCTTCTTCTTCTTCTTCTTCTCTTCTTCTTCTTCTTCTTCTTCTTCTTCTTCTTCTTCTTCTTCTTCTTCTTCTTCCTCCTCCTCCTCCTCCTCCTCTACCTCCTCCTTCTTCCTTCTTCTTCTTCCTTCTTCTTCTTCTTCTTCTTCTTCTTCTTCTTCTTCTTCTTCTTCTTCTTCTTCTTCTTCTTCTTCTTCTTCTTCTTCTTCTTCTTCTTCTTCTTCTTCTTCTTCTTCTTCTCACCGTCCTCCTCCACTTCCTCGTCCTCCTTCACACTCAGACATCAATATGAACATATACAAGAAAGCAGCATAAAGTATGTTCAGCTTTCTACATTAGAAATGTAAAAAACAAATTTGCATTAATTTTTTATGTTGTAAACATAATATTTGTTGAATGTACAACAATGAGTGGCATTTACAATCTGAGTTGTTGTGCGTAACTCTTAGTGAAATGTACGCCAGATTAAGTGGCTTGGGCAAAGGTTCATATTTATCAATCTCCACTTACTGTGACGCTACAATTGAGACTCCACACGTATGGATTACGTGAAATATACACCTCGTATTTCATTTTAGTATTTCCACAAGCCACCTTTGTTATGTGTGTTCACATGTGATGGAATTTCCCGTAATGAACAATGATGCAGACATAATGCTAAGTGGACTATAATAAGATAAACGCTAAGATTTCATTTATTATTAGCCAGTTATGTCTATGTTTATAGCCTTTTATTAGGCTGCTTAATGCGCTTCATTGCTTAACTCGTAAACAAAAGGGATCCCGTTATTTCTAGCCGATATTATCAAGACATCCTAACTGAAGGCCAGTATTTATTATCGGGATTTCAAAGGTTTCCAAACGGTATGCTAGTATTGATGCTCACTATTTCCAAGATTTCCTAACTGTCAGCCAGTATTTATGATCACTGTTTATAAAAATTTCCTGTCAGCCAGTATTTATGATCGCTGTTTCCAAGATTTCCTAACTGTCAGCCAGTATTTATGATCGCTGTTTCCAAGATTTCCTAACTGTCAGCCAGTATTTATGATCGCTGTTTCCAAGATTTCCTAACTGTCACCAGTATTTATGATCGCTGTTTCCAAGATTTCCTAACGACAGGCCAGTATTTATGATCGCTGTTTCCAAGATTTCCTAACAAAAGGACTGTATTTATGATCGTCTTTTCTAAGATGTCTTAACTGTCGGCCAATGTTTATTATTGCTATTTCAAAGATTTCCTAACGACAGGCCAGTATTTATGGTCGTTGTTTCCAAGATTTCCGAACGGCAGGTCAATATTTATGATCGTTATATCAAAAATGTCCTAACGACATTCCAGTATTTATGACTCCTATTTCAAAGATTTTCTAACTTTAGGTCAGGCAAGTATTTATGTCCAATTTTTCCAGGATTTCCATACTGGAATCCAGTATTTCTGACCGATGTTTCGAAATTTTCATTACAGGAAATCGGTGGTCGTGGTCCGCCCAAGAAACTGTAATTTTGTTTTGTCCTAATAATATTGACACATATTCCTTCTAGTAACTATGTTCAAAGAACCGCACTGACGAACGGCTAGTATATTGGTCTGTCGACCCACGATCTCTGGGTAATCAGTACTTTATTTATAAGTCCGTGCGGCTGGAGTGACTTTAATCGTAATAATTCCTCTTATGCCATGTGGTCAAGAACATAAAAGCCTAGTTCGACAGGCCCAACACGCCATGACATATATTTGGCAATCTTGTGTATAGGTGATATACAGAGATGTACGCCAGATAAAATGGCTTGGACGATTTAGATTAGTCATGTGAAACCTTGGTATAGGTTTGGAAACGATGTGTAGCGTTCACATAGATTTAATGTTGTATAGATTTGGTAATCATGTGTGGCGTTGATATAGATTTGATAATAATATGTAGCATTGTTATATATTTTTTTATCACATGCGGCTTTGATGTAGCTTTGATAGTTGTTACCTGAGCTCTTTCCCGCGCAACTATCACCCCACCTGCTCTAACTAACTGTTGTAGTAACCCA
>JACEFZ010027861.1:420000-425979 GCA_014155875.1 Cepaea nemoralis
TTACGGCAGACCAGCGTCTAGACACTTCGGCAGACCAGCGTCTAGCCTTTACGGCAGACCAGCATCTAGCCATTACGGCAGGCCAGCGTCTAGACACTTCGGCAGACCAGCGTCTAGACACTTCGGCAGACCAGCGTCTAGACACTTCGGCAGACCAGCGTCTAGACACTTCGGCAGACCAGCGTCTAGACACTTCGGCAGACCAGCGTCTAGACACTTCGGCAGACCAGCGTCTAGCCATTACGGCAGGCCAGCATCTAGCCATTACGGCACACCAGCGTCTAACCATTACGGCAGACCAACAACGAGAAAAAGAGTTTTGTAGTGCTACATAGAACCTGTACTTTTGTATGAATGTGAAGGTGGACGATCAGCAAACAAGCTGAAAAACAACTAATCGTAGTGGGAATGTGGTTTCTGATGAACATGCAAACAATACCATGGACAGACAGAAAAACCATTGAGCAATCTTGGAAGAAGCAAATGAAAACCGTTTCCAGATTAGACAAATTAGACAATTAATCTGTCTGGGCATGTGTGCCGTAATTTGGAGAACTTGGTGACAACTGGCAAGATTGAATGGAAAAGAACAAAGGTAAGCCAGAGAAATAAATATCTGGATAGCTTAGCCACGAGTTATGGTCGAGACAAGAACATGGAGCTGATTCACTACTCTAGATAACGTGTAAGATGGCGAAACATGACCGCCACGCTTATCGGCATGACACATGATGATTATGAGACCCATGCCTAGGAACCCAGCCTTCCATCATTATTCTTTCCACGCCAGGTTTATCACATATTCAGATCATGCAGAAGGTCACAATTTGTATTCTCCGTGGTACAAGCAGTTCTAAGAACATTTCATTAGCATGTATGTCAAAAGTCCAGTATGTCTTCTTTAATTGTTGCCAAATGGTTATATATTTAACCGGACTCCTAATGCAAGCCTGCCTTTAGGCTCTTCTTCTTCGTTCATCCGGAGTTTTTTTTTCGGACGTGATTGCGTTGTGCCTGTTTACAGCAGAGCTGCGTTCTTGCGCCGTTAGGCCGACACATCCGACTTCTGCGGGCATTTGTTGACCGGGTTAACCTTCCCGGGTGCCTTTAGGCTCGATCCTAGCCTGATTTATTTCCGGTAGCCCTCGACAATGAGCTGCCGGCTGTGCCGATTCATAACTTGGTTAAATCATAAAACGCATCTCGACAGATGCAACATCTCAGTACCATATTTGTACACCCCGCTGGTTTCCGACATTTGAGTGGGAAAGGAGAGTTCGGGTTACAGTCTTATGGAGATGGCGATGTATGGAGTAAAGCCTGCACGCCAATCTAACGACGACAGATGCAGGCATGTCACAGTGTTCATACCACCTGAGTTTCAGACTTCAGAGGAATACCTCAGTCTTCCAGAGGACTCGTAAGTGGCAGTCCTTACCACTGTAAGTTCTGGTCAGTGCTCTCTTTATGGTAATCTCCTGAGGGCAGTGATGTCGGTTCTTAGCTCAACTCAACTCAGCTCAACTCACTACGAATATTAAACACACACACAATCACATCCACTCCTTTATGTTGAACTCATTCCCCACGTGTCCCCTGGTGTACCTAGACGCTAACATCCCAGAATTGAGTCACGTGATGAGACAGGTAGCTAGCACTTCTTCGTGGCCCCGCTGGAGCACTTCTCTGTGGTCCCGATGGAGCACTCAAGCCTAGACTAACAAAGTTACTGCTGACCGCGCTCACGTGTCTTGCATTGATCAGAGACAGTCGCCATCACACGGCCGTCCAGCGGCACTTGTCTCGTCCCCGTCGTCTTGTGTTATTTTCTGTAGGATATTAACAGCGCCGGCTCTCTGGGCTTGTGGAATCATATCATATCGGGTCATCATGAGTTAACTTATTCAGTGTTGAGAGTTACCTGGTCAGTGCTCTAGGTTACCTGGTCAGTGTTGAGAGTTACCTGGTCAGTGCTCTAGGTTACCTGGTCAGTGTTGAGAGTTATCTGGTCAGTGCTCTAAGTTGTATGATCAGTGTTGAGAGTTACATGGTCACTGCTCTAAGTAACCTGGTCAGTGCTCTCTTTACCTAATCAGTGCTCTAAGTAACCTGGCCAGTGCTCTCTTTACCTAATCAGAGCTCTAAGTTACCTTGTCATTGCTCTCTTTACCTAATCAGTGCTCTAAGTGACCTGGTCAGTGCTCTCTTTACCTAATCAGTGCTCTAAGTTACCTTGTCATTGCTCTCTTTACCTAATCAGTGCTCTAAGTTACCTGGTCAGTGCTCTCTTTACCTAATCAGTGCTCTAAGTTACCTTGTCATTGCTCTCTTTACCTAATCAGTGCTCTAAGTGACCTGGTCAGTGCTCTCTTTACCTAATCAGTGCTCTAAGTTACCTGGTCAGTGCTCTCTTTACCTAATCAGTGCTCTAAGTTACCATTGTCAGTGCTCTCTTTACCTAATCAGTGCTCTAAGTTACCTTGTCATTGCTCTCTTTACCTAATCAGTGCTCTAAGTTACCTGGTCAGTGCTCTCTTTACCTAATCAGTGCTCTAAGTTACCTTGTCATTGCTCTCTTTACCTAATCAGTGCTCTAAGTTACCTGGTCAGTGCTCTCTTTACCTAATCAGTGCTCTAAGTTACCTTGTCATTGCTCTCTTACCTAATCAGTGCTCTAAGTGACCTGGTCAGTGCTCTCTTTACCTAATCAGTGCTCTAAGTTACCTGGTCAGTGCTCTCTTTACCTAATCAGTGCTCTAAGTTACCATTGTCAGTGCTCTCTTTACCTAATCAGTGCTCTAAGTTACCTTGTCATTGCTCTCTTTACCTAATCAGTGCTCTAAGTTACCTGGTCAGTGCTCTCTTTACATAATCAGTGCTCTAAGTTACCTTGTCAGTGCTCTCTTTACCTAATCAGTGCTCTAAGTTACCTGGTCAGTGCTCTCTTTACCTAATCAGTGCTCTAAGTTACCTGGTCAGTGCTCTAAGTTACCTTGTCATTGCTCTCTTTACCTAATCAGTGTTCTAAGTTACCTGGTCAGTGCTCTCTTTACCTAATCAGTGCTCTAAGTTACCTGGTCAGTGCTCTCTTTACCTAATCAGTGCTCTAAGTTACCTGGTCATTGCTCTCTTTACCTAATCAGTGCTCTAAGTTACCTGGTCAGTGCTCTCTTTACCTAATCAGTGCTATAAGTTACCTGGTCATTGCTCTCTTTACCTAATCAGTGCTCTAAGTTACCTGGTCAGTGCTCTCTTTACCTAATCAGTGCTCTAAGTTACCTTGTCAGTGCTCTCTTTACCTAATCAGTGCTCTAAGTTACCTGGTCAGTGCTCTCTTTACCTAATCAGTGCTCTAAGTTACCTTGTCAGTGCTCTCTTTACCTAATCAGTGCTCTAAGTTACCTGGTCAGTGCTCTAAGTTACCTTGTCATTGCTCTCTTTACCTAATCAGTGCTCTATGTTACCTTGTCAGTGCTCTCTTTACCTAATCAGTGCTCTAAGTTACCTGGTCAGTGCTCTCTTTACCTAATCAGTGCTCTAAGTTACCTGGTCAATGTTGAGAGTTACCTGGTCAGTGCTCTGTTTACCTAATTAGTACTCTAAGCTATCTGGTCAGTGTTGAGAGTTACCTGATCAGACAGCAGAGCACATACTCCAGGATTGCCCAAACTACAACACATTCAGGCGAACCTTCTGGCCTAGAGAGACAACAGTGGAAGATAAACTCTAAGGACCGCTGAGTGAACTAAAAAAGACTGTTAGATTCATACAAGAGACAACATTGCAGTTATAAACATATTTCAGGCGAACGAAAGAAGAAGAAGAAGAAGAAGAAGAAGAAGAAGAAGAAGAAGAAGAAGAAGAAGAAGAAGAAGAAGAAGAAGAAGAAGAAGAAGAAGAAGAAGAAGAAGAAGAAGAAGAAGAAGAAGAAGAAGAAGAAGAAGAAGAAGAAGAAGAAGAAGAAGCTGGCCAAGGTTGAGAGTTACCTGATCAGTGCTCTGTTTACCTAATCAGTGCTCTAAGTTATCTGGTCAGTGTTCAGAGTTATCTGGTCAGTGCTCTAAATTGCATCATCAGACCCGGGTTCGATCCCTCGGTAAGGTGTGGGATTTTTTTCTGTCGGGGGCAAAAAGAAAATCCTAACCTGCACAGTTCGCGGCGACTGCACTAGCCAGGCGGGCTGTATTCATCGGGCTCAAAGACCCCTCTGCCATACACCGCAAGGTACTATATTGACAGTAAATGACAGTGCTCTAAGTTACCTGGTCAATGCTGACCAAGTTAGATGGTCAGTGCTCTGAGTTACGTAGTTAGTGCTTGACACACAGAGGAGATAAAAAATAAGATCATTGTCAGATCTGTCTGTCTGTCTGTCTGTCTGTCTGTCTGTCTGTCTGTCTGTTTGTCTGTCTGTCTGTCTGTCTGTCTGTCTGTGTCTGCCTGTCTGCCTGCCTGCCAGTGTGTCCTTCCATCCGTGCCATGTTCCTAGTTCCCTGACATTATGTCTCCATCTCTCTGTCTCTGTCTCTGTCTCTGTCTCTGTCTGTCTGTCTGTCTGTCTGTTTGTCTCTCTCTCTCTCTCTCTCTCTCTCTCTTTGCCTGTCTGTCAATCTGTCTTCTTTCTCTCTCTGTCTCTGTGCCTGCCAGTCTCTCCCACCATCTCTCAGCCTTTGTCTCTCGCTCTCTTTCTTTCTCTCTCTTTCTCTGCCAGTCTGTCAGTCTATCTCTCTCTTTCTCTCCCTCCCTCCCTCCCTCTCTCTCCCTCTCTCTCTGTCAGTCTCTCTGTCAAATCATATTGTCCTGGTGTCTATCTAACACATTTCTTGATACGTAACCATTGCCGTGTCACCAAACATGTCCAGACTTTAGTTAACCAATGCCCACTTGTCGTTGCTATTCACCGCAGCTGTACTTCACCACACCGCCATTGTCTCAAAGCCAGTAGTCATATGCTTGTCTCAGCTTTAGCGATGCTACTCTCGGCTTGCGTGTGCATGAACGTCTGTCCGGTCAGTCGCCATGTGCACATTTGCGCTGGAGAGGCTCAACCGTAAATCGGGAGATCTGCTCGCAACTTAGACGAGCAGTATCTTCTGTGGGCAGTTTCTCGCCTCATGTCTGTGTGTGGTCTGCTCTGGCGGTCAGTCCGTCTTCGGTGAAAGAAATCGTGTTGATCCTATAAGTAATCATTCGCTCATTGCTTGTCGCTACGCTTGTCTTAAAACTGAAAATTAAAGGAATTGACGGAAGGGCCCGAGGCTCCCGAGAGCCAATATAAACAGGGATAACTGGCCATGGCAGCCTAACGTCCACTGCATCTGTGTCCGTCTTCCAGTCGTCTTGCCATGCTCGCCACTGGAGCCAGACGGACACAGACTAGGGGGCGGGGGCGAGGGTGTTGCGCGACCACTTCCTCGCTATACAAAACCAAAGCGCAAGTCATTCGTTCCTCATCAAATCAAAGATGTAGTGTAATGAATGGTCATCGTCAATGAATGGTCAACGTCATTCATGATGGACGAACATCGCACTTCACCGCCTTCTATAGTTCTATGTTCTTTGTAGTCAATGTAGCTTTTATCAGACCCAACATTAAGTGCCATCTTCGCATTGAAGGTTGGCTATAGTGAGCCACCCACGCCATTTGTCATTTTTCCTTACTGTGCGCTCCTGCAGGCTTCTCACAGTCCATCTCATGATTCTGGACGGAGTGCCTTACTTATGGGAGTCACGGTAGAGCACTGCACTGCCTTGGCTCCTACTCTTATATACGCTTGTTTATACTGGGAGGACTTTCTTGTCAATAATTTGCACTAGCCAGCGCTGACGCTCGCAAGTGTAGCCTCCGGATCACACATTTTTTTTACCAAGCTTATAAAATCTATATATATATAAAATGCAATGTCTGTCTGTCTTTTTGTCATTTATTCGTTCGCGAACGGTCCATCGATTGAGATGAAATGTTCTACACGTCTTTCT
>JACEFZ010027862.1:0-10000 GCA_014155875.1 Cepaea nemoralis
GAGAGAGAGAGAGACAGAGAGAGAGCGAGAGAGAAGAAGATAGTTCCTCATCATCATCATGTGCCATGTCGATAAGCGTATGTGGTCATTTTTCACCATCTTACACGATCACCAGTGTCATGGATCAGCTCCGTGTTCACTTTCCTCGAGAGAGTATTAACTTTTTTTTTCTGTGTGTATTATATAAGACCCAAGTAATTCTCCATACAATCCATGTATGGCTTCACAGATGCCACTTGTGTATGCATGCAGTGACCACACACTGGACACCAATCTTGGCTGACTGGCTAAGCGACACGAGAGAAACATCCCGAGTATTGAAATAACCACCCCTCTTACTGAGAGATCTGTGTCTGCCACGGTCAACGTTTCTCACAGTGAGACAACCAATTCTGTGGTATGTATCTGACGTCTGACCAATAAACTCGGGGAACCGTGTGCACGTCCACAACCAGAAAACCAATCCACGAGAGGGGTGTGCTCAAGAGCAGTATGGCTAAGGGGTGGACCAAGCCTCTTGAACGGTGACTGAAAGAGGTCTTGAAAAGTGTCTAGAAGAGGTCTTTAACAGTGTCTAGAAGAGGTCTTGAACAGTGTTCTAGAAGAGGTCTTGAACAGTGTCTAGAAGATGTCTTGAATAGTGACTAGAAGATGTCTTGAACAGTGACTGGAAGACGTCTTGAACAGTGACTTGGAGAGGTCTTGAACAGTATCTAGAAGAGGTCTTGAGCAGTGTCTAGAAGAGGTCTTGAACATTGACTAGAAGAGGTCTTGAAGAGTGTCTAGAAGAGGTCTTGAACAGTGTCTAGAAGAGGTCTTCAACAATGTCTAGTAGAGGTCTTCAACAGTGTCTAGAAGAGGTCTTGAACAGTGTCTAGAAGAGGTCTTGAACAGTGTCTAGAAGAGGTCTTCAACAGTGTCTAGAAGAGGTCTTGAAAAGTGTCTAGAAGAGGTCTTGAACAGTGTCTAGAAGAGGTCTTCAACAGTGTCTAGAAGAGGTCTTCAACAGTGTCTAGAAGAGGTCTTCAACAGTGTCTAGAAGAGGTCTTGAACAGTGTCCAGAAGAGGAAGGACAGATGTAGTCCCGTAGCAGATCCCGCCGTTGTTGTGTGAAGTGTTAGCCTGCACATATTCTATACCCGGTGTATTGAGATGAGTTGTCCAGTACTCTACTTCGTCGCCTTTCCTTTCCAAATAATACTCATACAGTTCTGAACATTGTCTGGTACCAATTTTATGAGCTGGATCGACCACTAGCAGTACTAATTAGGAAACAATAATCCCATCACTGCTGGGGATTTAACCCCCGACCATTGTTTGTCATGGGAACCGCGGTAGCGCAGTGTCTAGTCGCTTACTGGTCGGCCCGGTGCCATGTGTTCATATCCCATCGAGGCGGAGATGATTTTACAATTTGCCTAAATAAACTACCATGGTATTTTCTGGTAACTAAAGCGACTGGCGTGATATTGATTGACTACGCACCCATTGAGTGCCGGAAGCTATACAAGTATGGTGCTATCAGCATATCCCCAATAGCCTGAAGATGTAGACAGACACTCATTGCTGCGCCGCCAAATGGGTACTTGATAATTTTCAGAATGTTATGGAGTGGAAAGGCAACGAGGAAGGAAAATGGCCACAACGGAAGGAAACAGCGGAGGTAGTCACTAAATATCCCAAATATAACATAAAAAGGTTGCGTTGAGTGGAAGTGAATAGAGTTGAGTCAAGGACCAACATCACAGCTCTCCTGACATTCCCATACGCGCCCCGTTCTCATCTTCAACAGCCAGCGAATAGTCCCAGTACTAATTGTACCTGTTAGAAGTTAGTTGCATACCCTTTACAGGACGTTGCAGTCAACACCAGCATTTTTGCTGTTGTGATCTCTTGGCAAGTTTTACGTTCAGTAGTTTGCATTGCTTTCTGAACGACCGGCACCTATACTATTTTGCAAACAAAAACCAAAAAAAACAACGCAACGTGATCTGCTGCCAAATCGCTGTGTTTAGAACGCGAGTATGGGGGATCACGAACTGCGTCCGAAACAACTTCGCCATGAAACCAGCTAATTTGTAGCAGTAGCAGTCTGGTTATGTATCCGTCTGGCCACGCAGTACTGAGTGTCGGCCAACTTTTTGATCACTCTTCCGAACCATTCTCTATAGGTTATGACAGGGGTCACCAAACTTTTTTCACGGCGGGCCGGATAACTGACAAAATTACGAGCGCGGGCCGGATACTCATTCTGTACAATACTTGCGCCAGTCTCCGTGGCGAAGGCCTTACGGACGCGGTTTGTAATCTCGTATACCCGCGTTCGAAACACATCTGCGCGTGATTTGGCAGCAGACCGCGTTGCGCTCTTTTTTATATTCAATGTTATGGGTGACGGTCGTTCAGAAAGCAATGGCAAACTACTGAACGTAAACTTGCCAAGACATCAACAACAGCAACACATTCTGGTGTTGACTGCAAACGTCCTGTAAAGAATATGCAACTAACTTTAACAATAGTTGCACGCCAGAACGAAAGCTCTGGTTTAAAAAAAAAAAATAACAACAACAACGTATAACTAAGTTAATCATGTGTGAGTGGCGTACAATGCACAAAAATATAAAGACAACCAACATATTTATTTACTAAAATAAAGTTATCAAAGAAGGCGACGTTAGCAAAATGATAGTTACATCAGACCTAGAGTGCGCATATCCGAATCTCACAAACTAAGCAGCAAAAAAGGTTAGTGAGATTTGTGAAACTGATATTTGGCTTTCAAGATATCATCAATGTTTTGTTTGAAATTACTGCATCCAATCAAGAGAATTGCTTTGAAATGTTCATCAGACAATCTCGTTCGATGTGTTGACTTCACATCTTCTTCTTCTTCTTCTTCTTCAGCATTCCGAGCCATTGAGGTTCTTTGCTGCAAATACAATCTGTCTCCATTCGTCTCTCTGGTGGACCTTCTCTTGCCAGTCGTTGATTCCAAGTGCTTGTAGGTCTGTATGTATATTATCTCTCCACCGCCTTCTTGGTCTACCTCGGGGTCTACGGTCATTTATTTCCTGAGTGTAAGCGAGTTTTGTTTCCCTATTATCTTCCATTCTTTCTATATGCCCCAGCCATTGTAGTCTATTAGCCTTCATGATACCAGTGATTAGCGGGGACTTAAACAAATCATAAATGTCTTTGTTACTTCTTCTTTTCCACTCTCCACTTTGTGTATCCCTAATGGGTCCAAAGATGCGTCTTAAAATTTTGTTCTCAAAGGTTTGTAACAAGGCTTCGTCTCCTTTCGTTGTACTCCAGGTTTCAGAGCCATACAGCACAACTGGTCTGATCAGTGTTTTGTATATTGTGATTTTGGTGTTACGAGATAGCGCCTTTGATTTTAGTAGATGTTGTAGTGCATAGTATATCTTATTTCCAGAGTTGATTCTAGTTTGTATTTCTTCCCTTATGATGTTGGAGCAGTTGAAGATTGTACCCAGGTATTTGTATGTTTCCGTTCTTTTAATGGTCATATTATCTATTTGTATGTGGCCAGAGTTTTTAGCCATTCCGTCTCTTGAAATTACCATATATTCTGTCTTATCTTGGTTGATAACCAGCCCCATCTGTTGGGCTTTTTCCTTTAAGTGAGTCAATATTTCTAATGTCTTTTGTTCACTTTGCCCTATAATATCTATATCATCTGCATAACCAAGCAGCTTGGATGTTCCTCCAATATCACATTCCTCCTTTACCTTCCTTACAACTTTCTCTAGAGCCAGATTGAAGAGTAGCGGCGATAGTGCATCACCCTGTTTCAAGCCAGATGTTATTTGGAAGGGGTCTGATTTCCTGCCTTTATATGTTACTATATTATAAGTATCTTCCATGCATAGTTTGGTCATGTTAATTAACTTCCTTGGTATTCCAAATTCCTGCATAACATTCCATAGACTATTCCTATGGACACTATCATAAGCCTTTTTAAAATCCACAAAAATGTTATGGAGATCTCTTTTATATTCCCAATGTTTCTCGGCTATTTGTCGTAAGATAAATATCTGATCTATTGTTGATCTGTTTTGTCTAAAACCCGCCTGGTAGTCACCTAATATGTCTTCTGAATATGGTTTTAGTCTATTTAGTAATACTGCGGATAGTATCTTATAGCTTGTGGACAGTAGTGATATTCCTCTATAATTTCCACATTGGAACTTGTCTCCTTTCTTAAAGATAGGTATCAATAATGACTCTTTCCAGTCATGGGGTAATTCTTCTGTCCTCCAGATTTTTATTATTAGTTCGTATAGCTTTAGATGTAATGCATGGCCACCTGCCTTTATAAATTCAGCAGCAATTCCATCAGTCCCAGTTGCCTTATTGTTTTTAAGTCGTGTGATTACATATAGGATTTCTTCAAATGTAGGTTCTTCAATTTGTGGTTCGCATGTTAGAACCTCTTCCTGTGGGAAAATGTTACTTGGAGCTTCACAATTTAGTAATTCAATAAAATATTCTTTCCATGTGTTGCACATTTCTTCATTGGTATTTATCATATTCCCATTTTTGTCTTTTAAACCATATGTGTTTTGTTGGTGCCCTCGTTTCATTGACTTCAGTACTTTAAAAAACTTTCTGGATTCATTTTTCTGGTGATTAGTTTCCAAATCTTTGATTATATTACTCATATATTCTCGCTTCTGCTGTCTGACTATTTTTGTAGCCTCTTTACATTCATTTCTATAATGCTCTTCCTTTTGGATGTTATTGATGTCATTTAACCATACATGTCTGGCATTCTTCTTCTTAGTGACTGCTTCTTCACATTTTTGATTGAACCATCTGTTCTTTCTATGCGTGGTTGACACACCGAGACATTCTTCTGCGGTAGATTGAATTGTATTCTTGATGTTCAACCAAGTTTGGTCAACGCTTTCCTCCAAAGGGTTTTGCAAAGTTTCAAGTTTACATTTTATTTCATCTGTAAATTTCTCTTTGACTGTAATGTCTTGTAGTTTTTCTCTGTTATATGTTGGGTGTAATCTTTGTAATTTAGTATAGAAAGCTCTCTTAAGTTTTATTTTAAATTTTGCTCCAACGAGGAAATGGTCACTATGGCACTCAGCTCCTCTATAACTTCTGACTTGCTGTATGTTTGATGCATTTCTGTTGTTAATTAAAATGTGATCTATTTGATTATAGGTTCTCTTGTCACATGATTTCCAAGTTTGTTTGTGTATATCCTTTCTTTGTAGTCTGGTACTGCTAATCTGCAGTCCTTTGGCTTCTGCCAGGTTGATGACTCTCCATCCATTATCATTTGAAGTTGTATGTAGGCTTTCCATACCGGCCACTTTTTTATTAGTTTGCTCTCTACCTATTTTTGCATTGAAGTCTCCCAGCACAATCAGGATGTCCTGTTTGGGGGTTTCTTCTATGACATCTTCCAGATCATTATAAAAGTCTTCTTTAATATCATCTTCTTTCTCTTCAGTAGGTGCATGTACATTAATCATCGTTATATTTTTCCATTTACCTTTTATTCGTAATTTACTAATCCTGTCATTAAAAGCTTTAAAGTTTAAAATGTTCCCCCATAACTCTTTTTTTGATGACAAATCCTGTTCCTAATTCATGTTTATTTTGGGTGTTTCCTCCATATATTATAATCATTCCATTTTGCTCTAAAGTACCCTCTCCTGGCCACCTTATTTCTTGAATTGCTGTGATATCCATTTGATATTCAACCAGCTCCCGGGTTAGTTCTTCGGCCGCTCCAGCTCGATATAGTGTCCGTACATTCCATGTTCCAAATCTCAAAAGTCCTTTAACGTTCCAAGGTCGTTGTCCAGATAAGTCAGTCCGATATCGAGGCTCATGTATTTGTTTCGTAACAAAGAAAGGTTTTTACAAAGGTGGGGATGTTAACCCCACGCTTCAACCCCCAACCTGGAGGACCAGGGTGTTTCTCTTTGTCTGTTCTCTACCCTTTGACCTGTCCGGCTTGGGAGGCCCTGCTGGTAGCTACGCTACCGCCGGCATAGCTCTCAGGGTCATTGAGAAACTCAAGCTCCCCCACCACGACAAGGTGGAAACACCATCGGGGGAGGTTGACTTCACATACATCATTTTTTTTAAAATGTTTGTCCACAGACATAAGTTGTTCCAAACAATGGTGCCATACCAGCTGCAAAGATCTCCTATTATTATAAACATAATATTTACATTTAAATTCTATTACAACCTCTCGTGTTCCATACGTTTTATCAAACAAGTTCGAGTACCATCGGTGTGCCGGATGAAATGACGTCGCGGGCCGGATTCGGCCCGCGGGCCGTAGTTTGGTGACCCCTGGGTTATGATGATTAATCTTTTTTTTATTCCCCAACACTATAGGCATGATCCCAAAAGATCCTAACCACGTCTGCCTTGTCATGCACGAATAGCCCACCAAGTGGTGCAAACCCACAAATCTGCCCGCCTGCTCGTTTCCCTCCATACCAGCATGCCCGTCCACACCTTTCTCGTCATACTGTGTTAAGTACGTTACAATCATGACAAGCGCGTGCTGTTACTAATACCAAATGAGGCACAAACAAATTCACAAATATTTATCGGCGCTCATAGCAGTAGAAGAAAGAAGTGGAGATTAATATAAGTTAGTTGCTAAAATAAGTTAGTTGCATATCCTTTGCAGGACGTCGCAGTCATCCGCATAATTTTTTTGCTGTTTGTGATCTCTTGGCAAGTTTACGTTCAGTAGTTAGAGAACACACTAAACCAGTGGTTCTCACAAGACAATATACAATTTGGAAGCTATAGTTACCACACTGAGATTCAAACCTGTCAAATCCAAATGACGACCCACCTGAAACTATTACTGGAATGCGGATATAATTTGTATTTAACCATTGAAATAGCACTTAAGGTCTCAGAATTTTATATTAACACAGCATAGGTCAATAACAAATACATAAACAGAGCAGACCGTAATGCCGTGTCTAGTATATTATGAACATTTACAGAAGAGACCATTGTACAATCACACGGAAATACACTATCCAGTGCCACCAATCGGGCGCTGGAACGTCAACTATTCCTTCCCACGACGCTTGACGGTATAAGTGGGGGATGATATGAAAAAAGAGACATCGTTGGTCGATTTATGTGTTCTAAATCTAAAAAACAGAAACATACATTAGGGGATACTTGGGACCACTAAGACATCGCATAAACAAATCCACAAGTCCATCCATCCATTATGTGCCATGCCTATAGGCGTAGGCAGTCATGTTTCGCCATCTCACTTGATCATCAGAGTCGTGGATCAGCTCCTTGTTCCTGTCTCGACCATGCCACGTGGCCAGGCTATTTAGGTATTTACTTCTCGGCCTTCCCCTTGGTCTCTTTCCCTCGATCCTGCCAGTTGTCACCAAGTTCTCCAATTCATCTCTTCTCACAACATGCCCAAAATATTTTGACTGTCTACGTATAATTTCTCTAGTCAGTTTACGATTTTCATTTGTTTCTTGAAGGATTTTTTCATTGGTCTTTCTGTCTGTCCATGGTGTTCTTTGAATTTTCCCCAGAAACCACATTTCCACAGCCATCAGATGTTTTTCAGCTTGTCTGCTCATTGTTCACGTTTCACTTCCATACAAAACTACAGGTTCTATGTTGCTCCTCAACACTCTTTTTCTCATATCAATTGACATCTTTTTATTGGTCTGTATGTTTTCTGAAAGAGGCTAATGAAACTAGAACACTAGATACAACAATAAGAAAGAGACAAACAGCTTTCTTTGGTCATGTGATGAGAAGAGAGACATTGGAGAACATCGTGACAACTGGAAAGATCGAGGGGAAGAGAGGCAGGGGCAGACCAAAAGAAATGATGCTAGATGGATAGAGACGCTGGCGTGGAGGAATATCATCAGCAGAATTGATCCAGAACACCAAAGACCGAGATCTGTGGAGGGCCATGAATGCCTACGCCAGCAGGCAGGGAACTTGATGATGATGATGATGATGATGATGATGATGATGATGATGATGATGATGATGATGATGATGATGATGATGATGATGATGATGATGATATTTTTCATCTTGCAAAAGGCTACCTTTGCCATGGCTATTCTTGTTCTAATCTCTTCAAGGCTTCTCCCATCAGATGTTATAACTGTTCAGAGATAATTGTACCGATTCACTTGTTTAAGAATATGCCCATTTACTTGTATATTACATTGTAGTATTTCCTTCGTGCTTGTGACGACCATAATCTGTGTCTTCTTACAATTCAATTCTAACCCCAGTTGTTCACTGTGTACAACAACCACATCTACTAAATGTTGCAGATCCAGCTCATTGTTTGCAATCAAGACTGTATCATCTGCATATCTAATGTTAATGAAACTACCTTCTTTAAAGTTGCCTAATTTATAATGATTCGCCTAATCCACAAGTGTTGGTCAATCATTTCTATTTCCACGAATACATCTGACAGCTAGTAATGAGTCGCAGCAGAGAAAAGAGAGACATGTCTTTTTTTAACTATGTAGTGGAGGTAGAATTGAAGAGGAAGCGTACAAGAGGCAGACACTATTATATGTGGACGGACTACATCGTGAGATTCATTGGAAGAAGCCAGCATGAATCATTTTCATCATCAACCTTTGCTGTCAAGTGTCGTGGGATGGAATAGTTGATCTTCCAGTGCCCGATGGGTGGCACAGGATAGTATAAGTCCATGTGATTGTACAAAGCTTTTAATGTAATCATTCTATTTTCTCCTCGGGCGTCCTCTTGCCAGTGCTGGTATGAATGCACCGAGAAAATGCAGGACAGTTGTTGCCACTGACCCATTACAGCTGACCTTCAATGCAGTTAGTTGCATGTTCTTTACAGGACGTAGCAGTCAACCCCATCATTGTTTGGCAGTTCGTGATTCCTGGGCAAATTTACGTTCAGTAGTTTGTCATTGCTTTCTGAACGGCCGGCAACCATACCATTTCATAAAAAACCAACACATTTGTGTTTCGAACACGAGTATGCGAGATTACTAACTGCGTCCGTAACCCCTTCCCCACGGAGCCGAGATGGCACTTAATGATGATAGCCTAAGGGGGAAGACATAAGAATAGATATTTCATGGAAACAAAAACAGATATAGACTTCCTGGCAGCCATGTTGGCTAATTGGCTAGACTCTCACCTGGTGATCGTGAGTTCGATCCACATTGAGGTGGATTTGAATTTTAAAAATTGACCTGGGCTCACATATGGATTCAATATAAAAAGGCACCAGGAAATGGTTTGGGAAGTAAACGCGGCCAGAGTGATACTAGCGACATCACACGTCGAGTGCTGATTGGTCTGTGAAAATAAATATCTAGCACTATGTACTTAAGGCATGTAACAGCGTACTTTATTAACATTACAAAAGACATCCTAAAAGAGCTAGAGATGAACAGATAGCCCATGCAAGAAATAAAACGCAAACAAGTTACATATTTACCTCATTAAAATGCTTGACACTAACCAAACTGAAAGGGAAAGTCTAAGAGAAGCGAAATAGGGGTATGCCAACGGAAATATTTTATTTTACAACAAAAGAAGACAGCTGTGCTGAATGTCAGAAGCATAATAATATATATTATTTACTGGACCGCCACAAATATGAACTCCAAAGGTTACATCTAGATTCTAGATGAATGTATGTTGCCTTGCAATAAGCCTGTCACAGTGGGAAAATGTGTTAATGATAGAAAGCACTCAGTAACTGCAAGGAAAGATGAGACAAAAACAAATATTCCTATACAAGGAATCATTATTAAAAGGTAACAGTAAGGAAATATTATGCAGTATATCACAAAAACACTACACTTCCTATATAGGGAATCCTTACACAACCCCCCCCCCCCCCCCCCCCCCCCACACACACACACACACACACATACATACATACACGCACACAGACACACACACACACACAGATACACACA